>PJEX01000097.1:18125-108103 GCA_005350895.1 Colletotrichum tanaceti
GGGGGGGGGCTGTCAGGCGGGTATCTCGCTCGGGAGATTCGCTCGGCAATGGGGATGACGCAGATGGCAGATCAAAGAGACAAACGGATACGGATACCCTGTGAGGTGCTGAGCGGCGCCAAAGACGCCGGGTTGGTCGGCACACGACATCCTCGGAACGCCACGAAGCAACCCCTCCGAACCGCTGTCTGAGTTTCGGCACCGCTCCATGATCCATCCCAAGTCGCTCAGCAACGCCTCCCTCCCCAAGAACAGGGCGGCCGCCGCCAATACCTAATCCTTTCCCACCGGACTTTGACCCTGCAGCGCAAGTACCGAGCGTATGTACGACGGTCCGATGGACCCATGTTGGGGTAATGCGGGGAGATAAACATGATGGATCCCCCACGTCCCAGCCCAGCGGCACTTCACATCATACGACTGAGAGCCACCCCAACAGCCGGAATAAAGATCGACTACAACTCTCGAAAGGTCCTGTCTGTAGCTTGTTACGTCGCTAGTTAAAAATCAACCCTCGAAATCGCCGCAAAACACTGCTCCCCTGGTGCCCATTTACAACGTCAAATCAACCCCCGACGACCCGTGCCCACGACTCGAGAATCACAGGCAATCATGCCCGGCAGACAGATCCAGCTCGTCCGCCTCGCGCACGTCTTTTACAAGCACAAAGACATCGAGGCGGCCCGCAAGTTCTACGACGACTTTGGCTTCTTCGAGCTCCAGCGCGCGGGAGACAGAACCTACTATCGCGGGTACGGCACGGAGCCCTTTGTGTTATGCGCCATCGAGGCGGCCGAGGATGAGTTCGGGGGTCCGGCGTTCGTCGTCGAGTCGCTGGCGGACCTCGAGCAGGCCTCCAAGACGCTGCCCGACGCGACGGAGATCTACGACCTCGAGGGCGTGCCGGGCGGCGGTAAGTGCGTCAGCTTCAAGGACCCGGTCGACGGCTGGCCGCTCCATCTCGTCTACGGCCAGACGCCCGTCGAGAAGGCCGACCCGGGGTTTCCTAACCTCAAGTTCAACTTTGTGAGTCGAGACAAGACAAGACAAGACGGAGGAGACCCCATTGTGTGTAGGATACACGACTGACGAAATCCCCCCCTGCCCCGGTGTAGCCCACGGAGAAGCATCGCGAGGTCAACCGCAAGCAGCGCTTCACGAAGCGCCCGGCGCCAGTGCACAAGCTCGGCCATTTCGGCGTCTGCCTGACCAACTTTGACAAGGCGTACGAGTTCTACACCCGCCACTTCAACCTCTACCCCAGCGAGGTGAGTACTGTGTACCGAGTACCGAGGGCGCGCAAAGTCGAATGGCGCCTCCCCCAGTCGTCGTCGTCGTCGTCGTAGTCGTAGTCGTAGTCGTCGGCTAACACAAGTCGCCCTGTAGCTCGTCCACGCGCCGGACAACAAGGACAAGAAGGTGACGGTCTTCTTCCGCCTCGCGCGCGGTAAGGAACTCGTCGACCACCACTGCTTCTTCTTCTTCGAGGGCCCCAAGTTCCACGTGCACCACTCGTCGTTCGAGACGCACGACTTCGACACGCAGGTTCTCGGTCACGACTGGCTGAGAGAGCAGGGCCACAAGAGCTGCTGGGGCGTGGGCCGGCACATCATGGGCAGCCAGATCTTTGACTACTGGTATGTGGACGGACGTTCAGGTTGCTACTAGAAAGAACAAGAAAAAAAAAGCGGTTCTTGGCGAATGGTGAAGGCTGACAAAACTGCGATAGGTTCGACCCCTCGGGCTTCATCATGGAGCACTACGTCGATGGCGACCTGCTCGACGACACGGAGGAGACGCACCACAACCCGGCATCGCCGGACAATCTGCACATCTGGGGTAAGTCGGTCCCTTTTTTCTTTCTTTTTTTTCTTTTTTATCTTTTGGCTCGGTGGAGCAAGCACAACGGTACTGACGTGAGGAATAATTTCTAGGGCCCGAGCTGCCGTCCGACTTTTTGTCGTGATCGGATCGAGGGGGATGGGGTTTGTTTTCTTTTTCAACGCCCGTGATGGCCTCACTCAAGTGGAGCCCATCCACACACACCCGGACCGAACGGGGATAGTAGCAGTGGCCAGAAGAAGAAACATGCCTTACCTATCCTGTCCTGCATTGTGAGTGACGGATCCGCACGCGTGTCGAGGCATTCGGTCGCCCAGCACATGGGTAGTAGTCTAGAAGAATTAAGCCGCTCTCACCTGCTGTTGTCGTTGTTGTGTTTGCTTGAGAGAAGTCATGGTATGCACAATCGCATGTATCCAAGATGGATAGGCAACCCCAGGGAGCAAGCAGGCCATTGCTGCTGTTTGCATCCCCCCCAGGTGGGTAGCTCATCGTGGCTCGCTGACACGCAGGGCACGTTCAAAATTCATCAGGGTATCATGTACGATACAGCAGACGGGTTCAGGCCCCATAAATGCCAAGCGTTCGATGTTCATCTCTTCAGCTCCGCCATAAGCGCGGCAGGGTAGGTAGCTTATGTGTTTTTGGGGGCTGCGGTATTGTCAAGTGTCGGTCGAGCAAGAGAAGCTCGGCTCCTCTTACACGGTTGCTCTCTGACAGTCTAGGTAATAGGTAGTTTAGTGGTCTACTTACTACCTTACCTTAGGTACCTAGGTACCTACAGGCTACAAGGCACCCAGGGAAGAAAACACTCGGGTCTCAGATAACTACCTATTGCTGTGTGTGTGTTGGCCGAACTATCACCGATCGTCGATCACCATCATCACCATCGCCGGCCCCCGGAGCATCACTCGGTCACTCCCAACCCTGTGTAACTTGCCATCTCATCATGCGGGAAAACATTCGTTGGCTACTTCGCGCCCTTTTTCTTACGGAGCTTTCCTTCGCCACTCCATCCAAGGACTGCAAAACCACTCGCTTATTTACAATAATAACTTTATACCTCTAGAGGACATACATAGTATTGAGAGGCACCTCACGCCCCTTGGTCCCTGTCGCCTCCACGGCCATGAATTCGAGAGACTCGCATTTAAACCCCTAAAAGCAGCTGGTCGTTCTGCCTGGCGGGGTGCTTTTTTTTTTTTTTTTGCGTGACGGACGGGATCAGAACATATTTCGTCCCGCTGTATTCTTCGCCCCCGGTCTCGTTTGGTTCGCTATAGGCCTCGCTGATTTCACCTAGGGACGCATCGGCGCCCCCGACAACCATTGCGGTGCTATAGCCTCTGCAAGAGAGGGGAGAATGGGATGGCAGATTTAATATTGCAGTCGACGATCCTTTCAGCCTGCCTGTAGCCTGTTAATGATACCACCAAGTACTTATTGTCGCTATGTCCTGCGCTCATCACACCAAGAGGTGGTGTGTGAGAGCTGTCAAGAATCGATCTCTGTACGCCTTCACAACCACTCCCCCCGCGCCGACCGCTGTGCTTATCCTTGCAATGCAAGCTAACGCTACCTTCGCCCTGCTCGCCTAGGTCCTCGCCGTCTAGGGCGTGCGCTTGCTCCAGTGCAGCGACGATGGCTGGGCCGAGCTCTACCTCCGCTCCTTCTACGACGCGCTGAGGGCTTCAGGCCATAAAGTGATCATCTCCGCTACGGCCGAGAGCCAGCCCGGCTCAGGTCCGTGACCCCCGCCAGGCCGCCGCCGCCGCCTTCCTCTCCATGCATCATCACCACTGACTGACTGATCGAATGACTTGACTGACTGACCGGCCTTTGCGCTCAGGCAAGCTCGACATCGAACCCAAAGATCGTGACGACCCCTGCCAGTACGGCAGCTGCCCCGCCTTCAGCGGCCCGACCGGCTTCAACGCTACCTGCCCGGACCTCTACTGGGTCAACTCGGTCGCCGTCACCACGATGCGCTACGGCATCGATCGGTTCGCCACGGAACGATGGAACGCCACCCCCGAGCTCGCCGTCTCCGGCGTCAACGTTGGCTCCACCTTCTTATCGAATATCCCCGTCTCCGGCAACGTCGCCGCCGCCGCCTTCGCATCCGGCGTCAAGAGCATCCCCGCCATCGCCTTCTCCGGCGCCTCCAACGGGAACCTCCCCTGGAACACGAGCCCCGTGCCCCCCCCGCAGCTCCGTCTACGCCGAGCTCGCCACGCACCTCGTCGACAAGATCGCCGCCGCCGGCTGGCCCTACCTGCCCCCCAAGACCCTGCTCAACGTCAACTTCCCCGAGGTCAACGAGTGGGAGTGCAACCACCCGGACCGGTTCCATTGGGTGCTCAGCCGCGTCGAAACGGGGCCCCATAAGACCCCGGACGTCGCCGTCTGCGGTACCGCCCACACGCTGCCCGACGAGTCCAGGGTCGTCACCACCAAGGGGTGCTACATCTCCGTCAGCGTCGTCGACTCTGACGACCTGTCGACGGCTTCCGAGGCGAAGCAGCAGCAGGTCTTGGACAAGCTCCGCGACTTATTTAGCTGCCTGCCGTAGATAAGGTGGGGGAGGATCAAGGTGTGGGCCACGGGAAGCGGGTTTTAAGTTGTGAGAGACGGCCACGAACACGCCAAGCAACCCAGGGGGGGTCTGATTGCAGGATCGTTGATCTTGTTGGCATCTGATGTTGGATGCTCCACATGTATGTACAATCTTCAAGGCTCACATGGACCAGCAAGATACAATAAGCGCTTCAACAAACTTGCATACATCCCTTGAGTGATTCCAGTATTCACTCCTAACCAACTGACGGGGCGATTGCAAGTAGGTATCCTCAGAGATCGACAATTTTACACCCTGCATCATTATTATTTAATATGGACCTGTGTTGTCATCGACGACCAAGAGGGACAAAAAGGACAGATAAACTCTCTTTCTCCATGGCCCAAAGCCCTTTCGTCGTTGTGTGCTCTATTCGTCAACCCCTTTTCAGAATTCGCTCTCAAAGCCGGCCCTGCGGAGGGCTTTCCGACTCCCCGACTTGTGGCTACAGACTCGGTACCCTTCCATCCGCGAGCGGTGACGCGTGGGACCCGAAGGAGCGATGTTCCGCGTCCGCGGAGGAAGAGAAGGAGGAGGAGGAGGAAAAGGCATCGGCGTCTCCGCCCTCGTGTCGACCTGCATCTCCCCATCAATGTCGTCCGACACGCCCAGGTTGCCAAACTCGTCCGCCAGCACCCCCAAATCGTCTTCTTCGGCGGGCGCGTTGGTCATCTCCTGGTCGGCGGTCCGATTCTCGACCGGGACGCGGGGCGCCCGCTCGCCCGCGCGTATTCTGTTCCGCCGGGCCTGGTGGTCCATTCTCAGCTGTGCCACCCGCGCCCGGCGGCGCTGCTCCTCCTCCTCCGATGCGCCGGGCACGGGGGGGATCTGCGCGGCTGCGTGGATGAGTTGCAGTACACGCAGCGTCGTGGAGTCGGCCTCGCTTCGACGGCCCGGGGACGGGCGAGACACCCGGGTTGGGAACGCCGCGCGGCGAATGCGACGGCCACGGTCGGTGGTTGGGTGAGACGGCCCGATCGGGGGGCCATCATGCATGTTTCTTGGCACCCATATGTAGGGTTCTCTTGTGTCTTGTCTCGTCATGGCGGACGCTTGATGCTGCTGCTGCTGCTGCTGCTGCTGCTGCTGCTCTTGGTGGTTCGTGGCGGTCCCAGTGGCCGGGGGAAATGGGCTCGGCAGGACGTGATTCGCGATGTCTGCGGACCTCGAGTGAAACGTCTCCATGCCCATCATCGTCCGAGACCTTTGGGGCCATTGACATTCTGCCAACATCATTCTGACCGAGTCGTAGCCTGCGAAGGGGCCAGGGCCAGGCTGGTTCGGTGCGGACATCGATCTGGGCACGGGGTCTCGGCTGGGTCGCCCGGCCGAATCTGATGAACCGAATGGGTTCATTTTCGTTGGACGGGTACGTTTCGGTATAGCAAAGTGAGTCTTCTGTTCTGGTCGCTCTGGTGGGAGTTGTGATCTGGATGGATTTCTCCTCCTGCCGACGGGTCTGCCTCGCTGAAGATATGCCATATCGCTCACCTATCTCCGGTAAAGGTCTGGACATTTACTGATCTCGTGGTAGAGCCCGGACTGCAAACTCGGTTTCTCTCTACCAGACATTGGTGAGGTTTGGTTGTCCAAAAAGTGTGCCGTGACCCACATGAACGAGATGCCAGGAGCTTTCTCCATTCGTATTACCGGGAGATGCATCACTTCCAGCCGTGGAATTTAGTAACGAACATGCCCGTGATGTTTTTGTTGCCACCGTAGTGGTATTCCTGCTACCTGAACCTGCTGAAGGGTATGATGTGGCTCGAAAATGTCCCGAGATCTCGGATTTGGCTTGGTCTTGAACGGGCTGCCTGGACATTTACCACTGGATCATGACGCCAGGACCAGAGAGGTTCTCGTGGGAAGGTTTTCCTCCGTATACTTGAATAGGATTACAAATACATCGTAACCTTTCCAAAATCTGTTAGCTGCTGCCAATATATATAATAGGTATAAATGGTTGACCCGAGGTACTTACTTCTTAGAGGAAGTACGACAGTCTACGTTTGCAGTTCAAGACCAACCCCTTCTCTCAACAAGATAGGACTAATGGTTTAAAGTCAAAGAACTGTTGTTCCTGCTGTTGACAGAGATACTGGCGACTGGGTTCCTAATTCAACTTGGAGTTATTACTGACTTTCCAACACCTTTGGATTGTAGAAAGTTAGATCGGACTTAGCATGGTATCTCGGCGTTAATGCTGTGCACTGGCCACATGAGCTGGTTGCCCCACTATGGGCAGCCCACCCTTTTCAGTGCCCCTTGCTCCTTCCTCATAGCAGCACTAAACAGAAGTGAAGCTATCACAAGATCAATCGATCAACTACCCAACCGGTGAATTCTGCTAATAGTCATTATTAGAGACAAATACATTAAATAAGACCGGCTTTTTGAGGGTATCAGAAACGAAACAAAGCCAATAATTAATAGCAGCAATGTTTTACAGAATCTCTTTGCAGTTGATTCCATTTATCATTGTTCTGTACTAAAAATGGAGGCCATCACTTGGAGTCCTTGCTCCTGATTTCAAACCCCTTATAGTGCCTTCCTATGCTTTGCAATGTTCTGGAAAGCAAACAGTAACTGCATGCTACTCGCAATATTACCCATCAACCTCTCAGCCACTTACCAATATGCTTTCATACCACATCTGTAACTGCCAACCAACCGCCTTATTCGCCCATTTATGCAGAAATGCCAAAGCCACAGAAGGAAATCATTACGCTTGTCGTGCAGGTGTTTATGAGTCGTGATCTTGCAGTAAGAACAAAAGAACGCCATAAACAATATCTATGCAACCCTTTCTTGTCACAGCGCGCTGCGCGTGTGTACTGCCGTCATGTAGAGTTCTATTTCTCTCTGGGGGAAAAAAAAAAGTTAGTACTGCAGCTTCAATCAAGCCATATATATTATAAGAAGCCCACTTTCGGGTAGGTTTGATTGATACAGTGACCTCGTTGCCGTCCTCCAGCCGGTCGATGTCATGGGTCAAGGACTCAACCTGCTTCATCGTCTTGTCGAGCTTGTGCACGGTGTCCAGGATGTTCTGCTGATGGATGTCGAGACGCTGGCAGGCGTTGGCCAGGTTGGTGCCCAGGGCCGTCTGCTCCTGGAGCTTCTTGTAGTGCGTCTCCATCCCGCGGAAGGCCTTGGTCTCGTGGAGGAGGAACTCGAGCTTCTGGTTGATCTCCACGATGCTCTTGTCGATGCCGGCGCTCCACCGGACCAGTTTCTCGACCGCCGGGTCTACAACGACGGGGGGAGGCGGCCGCTGCTGCTGCTGCGGAGGCTTCGGGGTGCTGACGGTTTGTATGTTGGGCCACGGGAAGACGCTTGTCTGGGAGTCGGGGGTCGTCCCCTAGTCAGCACCTCTCCTCATCTGGAAGCTTGTCTTGCGGGTTGAGAACTGCTGGAACGGACCTGGGGATATTGGCCGGGCACCGTAGGCCACTTGCCATCAGAGACAGCATGAGTCGTCTTGCTCCTGGAGCTTGGGCGTTCCATTTTTCTCTTATTGATGTTAGTTCTCTCGGACCTGCCGATCGAGTATGATTATGCGAGTTGTCTCTGATGGTTCGGTGTCCAAGAAGCGTGCGATACAAAAAAAGGATGAGAGCAGTTAGTACAGGAAGCTGACGAGAATAATGGTTCGTCTACTCGCGGCTCTTTGATTTGCGAAGAAAAATAAACGGAAAAAGAGAAGAGAAGGTAGTAAATAGTAGGACGAGAAGAATTGTGGGCAGGGGGGGGTTCTCGTCGAGGTTCAGAAATCTGGTGACTGGCAAGATAATTAGGCCTCGCCTCACTTCAGCTTCAGAGTCGTGATTTCGCGATACTGGGTACCGTGTCCATTGTAACTACCGTTGCCTATGGAAACAGTCTAGTTCGAAGTTGCTCCTTCCATCTCGTGATACAGTCGCCGCCCATGAATCTTCTCATGAACCCAGTGAATGGTCGCAAAGGTCAACCCCAGCAGTAGTGAAGCTGCCCGGGCAGCCCAACCACCTGCAGCCACTAGGTTCCGCAGGCAGATGTCCGCAGACAGATGACAAAGCCAACTCTTGATGGAAAGGCAGCAAGGCCTCAGACGGAAGAGTCGGCCCACGGAGATGGACTGCCGTGGGGGCTCTCAGCTGTCGTGCCCGCCTCGAAGGTTTATATCAGCCCAATGTCCTCGCAACGTACGATGAGATGTCTGTGCTTCCAGTCGGCCGCACCCGATTCGGGTTATTATTTGCGACTGTTGCGAGAAGCCCTGGGGCTCCGTTGAGATGCATTATTACACAAAGACGGAAATATTTACCATGTTCCAGTCTTGTTGGAAATGTTTTCACCAATGGTGAGCCGGGTCGTTCGAGGAGGAGGAGTAGCGTTGATAAAAGATTTGCTGCTAAAACACGGGCCAGAACAGTATCGAAACAATGGCTGCTTCCATTCCACCCCGGCGACGATTATGTAACCTCGTGTCAAGGTCAAAATTCTCATGGTTGAGTCTGCCTCCTTCATCCTTCGTTTCGCAGCAAAGGGAGAAGAAGAAGCAACCGCAGACTCGACTCCTCGAGTCAGGTTGGGCTGGCTGGCCGAGCTTGGCCCGACATGACCTGATTCGACCCGACTTGGGCTTGATTGACAGTTTGCCAGGCCCAGGCCGTCGTCCGAGTTCACGTGTTAGTTTATGCACGGGAGAGATCCTTCCTGGCAGAGTTCGAGTCTCCTCAACTATCCCACCACCCACTTACCACTCTGGCGAAGAAAGCTTCCAAACTCGACATGCCAGCTGATTGGAAAACTCAAAAGGGCCACACGGCCCGTCCTTCTCCGCGGGACTGACCTCCGGGAACTCGTCGCCGAGAATCCAAAATCGTCGATCATTAGTCTGATTCGACTTAAACTGCGTAGTTGCATTCCCCCCCCCTCACGTGAAGCTTATTCGGATCTCGTACCTGCGCGTGCTGCGCTCCTGAACGATAAACGTTTAGTCCAACGCTCGAGTGGCATGTAAACACAAACCAAATGAGAAAGGGGGCAAAAAGAAACCCCCCCCCCCCAGCCTACACAACGCAGGGCGAATCTCGGATTCTCGACCCTATAAGCTTTCCTCAAACTGCAAAAAAGAAGACCCTTGCGGCGATGAGTGAAATTCGGTCCTTGAATGATCCCGGCGAGGAGGCAAGGGACCAGGGTGGAGGGAGGAGGAGGGAGGAGGGATGGCCGTCTTGAGGCGTCTTTGGTCTCAATAAAAGGTTTGTACGAACTTGGCCAATCTCGACGCCAAAACCTATTTATCTCACATCTCTCACAAACACTCCCTCCCCACACTCCCCTACTCTCCCGGAAGTAGGACTGTCAAACATTGAAGATGGAGGAGACTTGTCAAAAGTTGGCAGTGCTTGGCGCCTGGTCTGGTTTCTTGGCCTTCCATAATCAAATCATTCTCCGAGCGCAAAGATCCACCATTCACGATTCGAACAGCGGTTTGTGTGGTTGTTATGGTAGTAGTTGTCTATTCACGCCGCCCAGCCAGCTCGCAAGCTGTTCGCATTCGCAAAAGAAAGGTATTCCGCCTTTGACCAAAAGAGCCTGGGGCAAGGCCGCGGGATACACCACCACCGCAAAGTCGAGACTCGGGCTTCCTCCCTCCCCCCCTTTCATATTATTTTGCGTTCAGCAATCCGCCCGGGGCCGGGACGACAGAAGTGCCCCTGGGTGTTTGTTCTTGCTTGGTGACGGAGCTGATGGCGCCGCTGTAGCAGTTTTCTTCGAGGCTCGGGAAGCAGCCGATGGGGCGAGAAGGGTCAACGACCTTGGCTGTGTTGATTGTGCATGTAATGTAATACGTGCATGCAAAGCCGAGGGAAAAAAGGCAGACCCATCCGTCCGCCCTGCCAATGAACCCGGGTGGGAGGGCAAAGAAAGATGTTCAAAGCACAACCCGGACTCCCGAGCTGGTGCCGTGCGCCACGTCCGCGCGCGCCATGGCATCGGGTTGTGCCTGGCCGTGGCCGCCGCTAAGGATCCGAGTGGAGGGAGCCCAAAACAATTTGTATGCAAGCCAATAAGAGAAACCAGGTACCCGAGAGGCGTTGGCTTGATGCGAGGTGAACCTCTCGCTTGGCTGGAAACAAACTAGACTCTCCTTGGTTAGGGCGGTTATGTTTTCTCACATGTGGGATGACGAAGAGATGCAGAGAAGGGAGGCACGAGGTAAGCAAGCCTCCTTTGACGAAAGGGGGGAGGGGCACAGAGACACGAGAGGGTAGGCTGACAAAAGAGACGATATTGCTACAGAGAAAGATCAGACAATGGGGGCGAAATCATAGGATGACGCGCACCTCTACGGGATCCCGGTCTCTAATACCGTCAGCTGTCTCGGAGAGGAAAGTCCACCTCCCCACACCATTGAACTGTCACAAGAGGATACAATCAGTGAGCGATGGTGGGATTCGGGATAGAACACGCAGAACTCGTGATCCGGAGAGAAACCGTGGTCGTCTTTGGTCATCGTGCATGTCGAGAGGGGGGCTAGGAGGCCCCCAGAGTTGATCAAAGGTTCGAGCGGCATAGTGCCGACAAGTTGCTCATGCGTCTGCGGATGACCAAATGACTAAATAATACGCTGGACTCCTGCTAGCTGCATACAGGGAGAAGAACTGATGCTCAACCGCGAGCAGGCCGCAGTCGTCGGGGAGGTCGTCGGCCCCCCTGGTACGACCGCTCTGGCGTGACATCACGGACCAAGGCACAAGAAACCCAATACGCACACACTCACACGCACACACACACACACTCACACACTCACACACAGAAAGGGAGAATTCCTACTTGCCATGGAGAGGAGGGAGGGTTCCAAGGTTTGTTTCACCCCCCGGACAGAGTTCGCCGCCGGTGACCAATCTCATCTGCCTCCCCCCCTCCCCCTTCTCCCACCTTTGTGCTAGGCAACGTAAGATTCTGGACGACAGCTTATCAACCGTACCCAAGGCAATGAGTGTCTCAGAAGGACTTCCGTCGAGTAGGCCGGCCCTGCTTGAGAGAATACGGGGTGACAGGGTGACAGGCGAAGAAAGGCAAGTAGTACCTGTAATAGCCCCGACGGACACGCGGATGGCACATCGTCTGAAGTCATGACCACCCACCCATGACAACCGAGGGAAGCTGCAAAGCATATAGATGGTAGGTATGGTGGGAATGGTGGGCATGGAGGACTCACAGCAGGAAACATTGAGCGTTTATTCCAGCAAACTTCGGGACCGGATCCCCCCTTTTGCCCTTGGAAAGCCTGCAGCATGAGGCCTTGTTTCTGCTCCCCGATGTCGTCTCTTCCACCCTCCCCCCTCAGTTACGCACGCACTGAAACGACAGAAGCTAACATTGATGCTCAGGCCGCCAGAGGGGCTGGGCTAACAGGCACGGACGAAGCTAGAAGGCCTTTCGACAGATGGATACGCTAGGGAGAGAGGGAGAGAGGGAGGAAAGGATAGACTGATAGCGGGCGAGGCGTAAATAAGGGCCCTTGATCCCCCTTCCCCCAAAGCATGCCCGGTTGTTTTGACCTCCGATTCGATATCTCTCCATCTTCAAGGACGTTGTCGAGTAAACATGGAATAAGGGAAAACCTCCCCCCCGTTTCCTCCCGCAACATTCCCATCCAACACGATCTTGATATACAGCAAGAAAAAAGACAAGAACAAAAGAGGAGAAGAGAAACGGAAAACACACAAACAAACGCCGGGTCCCACCCAACATGAATAGCTTCAACCCCCGCCGGGTGTCCTACCTGAGGCCACCCACGATGGTCTTCGAGACACGCGACTCCTGGAGGCTTTCGGGGTACCCTTCCCTCGGCTCCATCGGATATCCGCCGTCGGTGATGACGACGGCCGACAGTAGATTGGCGTCGGCCATCTGGCACCGTACCTTCAACCACGTCGACTACGCCGAATACAAGGCGGCCTGCGACGCCGAGAGGTCGGCCAAGCCCGACCACAACCCGGAGATCTCCTCGGTGGGGGCCAACCCGACAAGGCGGGGCCTCTCCCGGCTCGGGGCCATGTTCACCATCTACCCGTACCGCGACATGGGGTGGCTCGTCACCATGGTCTTCATCATGGCGGCCGTCAGCTTCACGCTCAACGGCGTCTTCGGCATCCTCCACACCGTCGCCCCCCGCCAGCTCGACTTCGCCGGCAGCGAGACGGCGTCGCACATCACCTTTGTCGTCGGCAGCTCGCTGCTGACGCTCAGCTCCTGGATGGGGCTGCTCGCCGCCTTCAACGTCGACCGCGCCGCGCTCGACCCCAAGAGGGACGCGCCCGACGCCTACAAGCCGGCGCTCCTCGGCAGCGACGACTTCGTCTGGTGGGCCCCCTGGCACGAGTTCAAGAACGTCTTCTGGCCCGCCACCGCCTTCCGCGCCGGCGTCCTCCAGCTGCTGGCCGGGTCCTTCTTCACCATCGCCGCCGTCGGCGCCCTGCCCGGCGTGCTCGACCTCACCCACCCGCACGCCTACATCATCTTCATCTCCTCGCCCCAGCTCATCGGCGGCAGCTTCTTCGTCCTCGCCGCCCTGCTGCAGATCTACCTGTCCCAGAACACCTGGTACCTGCCCCTCCTGCTCGACGCGAGCTGGCAGAACGGCTTCTGGAACCTGGTCGGCGCCAGCGGCTTCCTGTCCGTCGGCGTCGTCACCCTCCTCTCCAGGGACGCGGTCACCATCGCCGCGCTCTCCTTGATGACCGGCGTCGGCTTCCTGGCCGCCAGCATCATCCAGTGGTACATCCTGATGGAGTTCTACCCCGTCGACCCGTATTGGGTCGACCCGTTTACGGCGTCGGAGATTCCTTCGCAGTCGATTTATTAACGACACTTTTTTTTTTTTTTTGGGATTTACGACATGACATGATTTGGGATCGGGGCTTTTCGTATAGGTGTTTGGGAATATACCAGAGAGAACCAGACTCTTAGATACCAACTCGGATTATAATTTATGATTTAATGACTTTTTTTCAAATTCGAGCCCAAGTACACTAATTATATACTTTGTGAATGATTCGTTCGGACCAACAACTCGCCCTCGGTCCATCTAAATTGATTATTTTTGGTCCAGAAGACAGAGAAATCGCAATTGCTGCTGAAGAGCGGATGTTTTGTAACTTTATTGTCCCAAATTGTATTATTCACACACAGCACCTTCGAGGTATTATTCAAACCACTCTACTTCGTTGGAGATTACGTTCCCGCATCATACACTAAACATGGCCATTTTGCTCTCATTCCTCATAAACGGTATTCATATCTTGCCACTGGCCAAGAAAGCACGCTAACCCTACTCTCCGCGAAACTACGCCAGCGAAGACGTCCACCTTTACAACGTCTTACGGCTTCTCGCGTGTCTTCACGACTGTTTTCGCGATCAAATATCTCGAGGACAAAGTCTCGCCAGTCTTTGTGTCACGAGTCAAGCCTGCTCACGAAACAGCCTTGAGATCTCTGTCTTCGGACTAGCGAAAGATTGCTCATTTCTGAGACCTACGCGCAGCAATGGTGTAAAAGATGCTGCCGTCATAGATGCCGCGGATGTCTTCCTTGGTCATGCGGCCGTCCGCAGGCCAGAGCATGAGATACGTCGCCGACCCTGGAGGCGTATTAGCGATCCTGTAGAAGAAAACGATTCAAGAAGAAAGGAGAGAAGAAAGAAGAAGAGGAAAAGACTTGTATTCACTCACACTCGAAGAAGGCGCCGCCCCAGCCGATCGGGTCGGCAATCAGCCTCTGGCCCTTGAGCATGGCGAGGACGTCGTAGACGGTCATGTAGTCCCGGCCGCCGGCGTACTTGGCGAACATGTCCTCGAACTTTTGCGGGTTGAAGCGGCCCTCGGTGTCGTACGTGTTGGTATCGCTGCCGTGCTTGTCCTTGTGGACGTTGGCGAGGTAGATGCGGAACAGGGGGTCCGGGAGGTAGCCGGACACGGTCGGGTACGAGAAGTTGCCGTGGATGACGACGACGGAGAGGAGGGAGAGGAGGACGCCGAAGCCGAGCTTCCGGAAGCCCCAGAAGGTGTCCGCCGGGTAGATGACCCCATCGTTGTCCTGCGTGTGCCCGTCAGACGCGTCCAAAGGGCAGAGAGATGGGGGGAGACCACGCGCGCCGCGCGCGCGCGCTACTTACGGCATCAAAGAAGTCACAATGCTGCTGAAGAACCTAGACAACACGAATCACCCGTCAGCCGTCGAGACACTCTTTTGTCCTCCCTCGGCCCAGGCCCACGAGTGCGTACAGTTTGGTGGCGATGTCTTTGCGCCCAGCCGCGCTCCGTCGTGCCGTTGGGCTTTTCGTAGGTCGCGGCAATGTTGGCTCTCGGTGTACCTTTTTGGTTCACACCCCTCAAGTCAGCTATGAATGCAGCAGTTGGGACTCACTTGGGACATGGTTTGCCTGCATACCGGTGTAAATGAGTTTCTGGTCCAATTCCGGCTGGAGGAAAGGCTTGCGCTGGACCGTGACTGGGACCTCCGGGATGGAGGTGACGACGGGCTCGCCCGGCTTGTTGTTGGGCAGTTCCATCTTTGTGTAGTTGTGATCTTCAAGGGTCGCCATCTTGCACTCTGTTGATTATTATTGGCGGTTACGGAGTTGATTTTGGATGGTAGTTATTGGGCTTGTAAGAATGGTGAATCGGCCAGAACTCTCCCATCAGGAACACGCCGGCATGTGATGGTGACATATCGACCCAAATCCCATTTAGTGCGATAATTACAAGATATGAGTCGCTCATCGTGACGTCACTGAGCGCTCAAGAGTGAACGTAAACCTCGGCCTCTTGTGTGTTGTGTTCGGGCCGTCGCCCATCTCGATTCTCCCGTTCCACATCTGCATCTTGCATGCATTCCTCCGACTCGACCAAAGACTGGAGGCTTGGATTTTTCAGTCACTTTCTCGGCAATGCCCCGTCCTGTCCTTCCCCTAAAAAAGTCGACCCCCCAACAGGTATGTTGCGTAACCCAGCAACTTGGCACAGACGACAATCATTGGAATGTTGTTCATGGAGAGATAAGACGGCTGAGAATAATTATGATGACGAAGTTTTGAATCAAGTAATTCATTGGTCGGAGCTTGCACAGCCATGCCGCCCTCGATGAGGTCTTGTTGGTGTTGAGCTGCATTGTGGCTTATAACACAACGCTAAGGTTATTTCTAACCTCCCTATCCTTTGTGTTACTTCTTTTCTGGTCTAATACGATAAAGGTCTCTATTTTCTTACTAGTTGCTGCTCTTACAAGCATAGCTACGGCATAGGTTTAAGGCAAGGCGTTTAGTTTTGCTGCTAGGACTACTAGTAGTGGCTTAGCTACGCCTTAGTACCCTACTAGCATTACTTAGTAAGTAGGAGAGATAAGAAAGAGAGAGAGAGAGTATGTGTATGTAAGAGAGAGAGAGAGATAGAGGAGTTTCAGTTTTAGTTAAGGGTATTTATTAACTAACTATAACTAACTTTATTAATATAGGCTAAAGGAGTAGCTTACTAACAGCACTCTACAGACCATTATAATTAACTATACCTAGGACTTCTGTAACACTAAGGGTATAACTAAGGGCTATTACTACAGTAATAACTGCATAACTAAATACCCTAGCAGTACGTCTAAGGGCTAGACGTAGATCTAGGATATATATGACGTAGCTAGTAGGATGTAGGTAGACTACATATATAATAACGCAGCTAAGACGCTAATTGACGTTAACAGTAACAAGAGCCTTATAGGCGTTAGGACTAAGGGTATTATTATTAGCAAGGGGTTCCGCGTGCGCAGGGGCAAGAGCAACGTGTAAGGGCATTATTGAACTCCCTAACAAGTTGGAAACTGCGGAGACAGTAGCTGATCCGCTTTCTTCTTTAGAATTATTCCAGCATACTGTTGGCACTTTCTGAACCCCTGAAGCTCCTATTGTCAGCCTGAGAGGGTCTTTGGATTTTGTTACACTTCTTTATAATTGTAGAGGTAGTAGCTAAAGCTAGAGGGGGGTAGTATTATGTTTCTTTCTCCTTTCTAATACCCCTTCTATTACACGCTAGCTTACTAAGGAAGAAAGTAAGCTTACTATTAATCTTACCTACTATAATAATAACATAGTCTGCTAACAGTAGAGGAGCTCTACTTAGAATAGCCTTAAGCTTTTAGTAATCCTAAGACCTAGTCTGTTTATGTATTCTTCTACTATTAAAGATTAAATGTTATCTTTATTAGAGGATACAGTTATCTAAGGAAGGGGATATATATTATTATCTATGTTAGTTACTGTAGTTTCCTAGGATTTACTAGCTTTACTACTAAAACTAGAACTAGAACCCTAGGAGGTGCTAACTGTATTAGGGGTGCTCTAGCTAGAGGTAAGAGGGATCTTAGATATAACTTAGTAGGTTTGTTTAGTATCTTTGTCTCTACTATCCTTATATTAGTTATCCTCCTTATTATTGTATAGCTTCTAGTTAAGTTAGTCTTATTCCTACAGTGCTTCTATCTAAGTGTTATAGAGGTTGCTTATAGTATTACCTATAGCCCTTTAAATAGTTAGTTAACCTATCTTAATATATAAAAGGATAAGGAAGAACTAATAACAGCTTATCTACCTCTTAGTTAATTATACTCTTATTGCTATAAGTATAGCGTAGAGCTACCTTAGCCTCCTCTAGCAGTATTTAAATATTAGTTTACTGCTTAGGTAATAGGTTAAATTTAGGGTGATATAAAATATTAGTGTAGAGGTAAACAGCCTCTTTAGCATGCTTAACATAGGACTTAGGAGAATTTGTAAGAAGTATATGTATACTAGTGCAGTGAAGGTTGTTTAGCTGCAGCTCTATAAGGAGCTTCTCTACTATTCCCTTAGCTTCTTTGTAGTTGCCCTTATAGTAGACTCTCTAGATCTTAGTATATCTCTACTTAAAGTAGGCTATAAATATTAACACTTAATCTAAACTATATAGAAGTAACTTACTGCTAAGATTACTGTTAAGTTCTTTACTAGGTTTAGCTATCTTAGGGCCTGTTATATAGTATAGTTAGGACTTACTGCTAGTAGTAAAATTATTAAATTTTAAAAGACTAGGTAGGTAGGAGTAAGGCTACTAGTAAACAGCTAGGGGAGTTAGTAATAGTGTAATAAGAGATTAGGAAATGTGTTACCTGCCTTACGTTTGTTAAAGGGGTAGTGTTTAGTAGACTACCTAGGCTAGCTAAATTATAAGAACCCTAATTTGCGATAATGTAATAGGTAAGTTACTGCCTTATAGTCTGTTATATAAGGTTTAGTAAAGAGACCTATAGTATAAGCCTCCTGTAGCTAAGGTAAGGGGGTATCTATAAAACTCTCTTAATAGGCGCCTCTTGTTAGGAATGTTAGCTATAGTAGCCCTTCTTATATTTAATCTAAGCGCTCTTAGCCTACTATAATTCTTATTTATTTAACAGCCTAAATAAAGGTTACTGTTCTACCTATTATATCCTATAGTACTTAAAAGTAGAGTTAAATAATAAATAGGGGGTGCTAATCTAATAGTTACCTAAATCTTAGGGTTTACCTAAGAATAAGATATAGAAAGGGTAGTTTATAATTTAGATTAGTTAGGAGGCAAAAGGCTGTCTGTAACCTATCTAGGTAAATAGCTAGGGTAAATAACTAATAAGAACTCTAAGAATTAGTATGCTAATAAACAGCTAACCTACCTTCTCTTTATACTTATCTATAATTATAATACTGTTATAGTAATTGCTCTTATATATAACTAAAGTATTATAATATGTTTATACTATCTACTTTAGGCTTTAGTAATGTTATTAAAAGACAATAGCTATAAAGTTATTATAATAGTACTATTAATTAAAGGAGCGTCTTTTTATAATAAATTAAGTTGTTTATAATATCTTTAGACTTAAACAGGCCTCTAACTATTAAATAAGGCCTTAGAGGGAATAACTTATGCACTACTAGAGCTAGAACCTACATTACATTAATTTCTTACCTTACTTTAATAGGGGCCTAGAACTTCTAGGATACCTTCTTACTAAATCTTTCTTATCTTTACTTTAGGTTAGAGCTAGTAGTTTCCTACAGTAAGGTCTAAGCTTCTAATGTATTTACCTAAAGTCTACCCTCTCTTTATTCCCTTTACCTTTTATAAATACTCCCTCTCTCCTACCTTCCCTTCTTACCTAAACCTCTCTCTCCTACAGTTTTTTAATTAATATTTCCTTTTTACTTCTAGGAGATCTTAAGTAAATACCTTAAGAATAAACCTAGCTAATTTGCTAAGTTTTCTATAAATTAAAGAAGAGTTTAGTAGAGCCTAACCTCTACTGTAAATAAAGGTAGCTAACTTCTAATAGGAGCACTAATTACCTTATAAGATTAAAGATTGTTTTGCTAGAGCTCTAATTATTATAGCGCCTAAACGCAAACTAAAGGTAGTAAAGAAGAAGGTTAAGAGTTCTAGTAATAATAAGATCCTATTACCCCCCTGCTAAGTATATACTTATTTAGCTGCAATTAGAACCTTATACTAACTAACTGTTTATAGCGTCTAGTATTAGGTAGTTAAGCTACTCTAGCTAAGATCTATAGTAGTAGATGTTACTAGATAAGACTTTAGAGCTGCCTTATAGCTATAGAGGGTAGTATTCTAGAGTTGCTTAGCGATATAGTATCTACTGCTAACACTACCTCTAGCCCTATTATTACAACTTCTCCCTCCTCTCTTATAGTATCTAAGAATATTGCTTCTAATCTAGTTAATACCTCTAAGTCCCCTTACCTACTCTAAAAGCGTAGTACTTAAGCTAAGGCTTCTTCTTCTTACTTAGAGACTACTGCTAAAGCTGTTATTAATTTAGATTACTTTAGTCTAAGCTCCTTACCTCTACAGAAGTAAGTTAAACTTACTTTACTAGTTCCTATATACATTAGACGCCTCGCTAATCTTTCACAAGCAGAAAGAGCCTAGCTTTTTAGTAGACAATTACTTCTACTGCGTTATGTTAAGTCATTTAGCAGGATTTAGAACAATTTTAACACTTACAACCTAGCTAAGGTTTAAGAGGCTCTTAAAGGCCTAAATCTAAATGTAATAATATTACTTATGATAGAGGGCAATGCATCTAGTATTTGTTTCTCTCTTAAGATACTAATAGATCTTCTAAAAGTCTATGACTACAAGGCTTGCGTCACCTAGTCAGTAATGCATAGCAAGTCTAGAGATAGGACACTGTGGCTGCTTAAGGTAGTGGACCTATCTTCACTAGAAATCAACATTATAGCACGCCTGTAGGGGACAGAATACACATAAGAAGAAGCTACAACGCTAGCTAATGAGATAGTCAAAGTGTTTAATCGCTAGCCAGGACTAACTAGTCTTATTCTGCATAGGGCTAGCTAAAAGGGCAACATTCTAACAGTTAGCAAAATAATTGTACAGGCGCAATCAATTAGATATCTCCCTAATAGACCTATGCGCTGTTATCTCCCTAGATTCAGACACCCAACTCAACGCAAGAAGGCCAGTTTCTTCATCAGTCTAAAGTTACTCGACCCAACAACATGGGCACTGTTTCAAGACTAGAGAGAAGTGACTGTAAAGTCTGTAAAGGGAATCACTTCTATCCCAGATATCTCAGAAAGATTTGAGTTTGTCTACGTTACCAGCCATAACATCATCTAAAGGCAAATCACAAAGGTTGCCAAGAATCCTAGCAAGGCTCCAACTTTCGCATCGCTAGTCCCCCCTCAAAGCAAGCTCACTATTAATAATAAAGAAAGAGATAGGCTTTTAAAGGTAGAGCAGCTCTGCTGTCTCTTCACAGTAGCCTTGGCCTTGAATGGCTTAATGATGAACAGGATTGCGGTTGCAGAGCTCTAGAACGTTTTTGTTGAGAAGCATGGCAGCTATACTTAGAAACTAATAGACAGGGAAGCAGATGTTTTCTAAGGAAAAAGGCTCTTTAACGTTAAGAACCTTTCCTATTTAACTACTAGTATTATTATCTTAAAGCATTTACTCCTAACTGTTTAAAAGTTAAACCCTAAGCATAAGCTTCCTATAATTCCATCTATAACTATCTGTTCATAGAATCGCGTGTGGTTACGCTCTGTGGAGCAGGCTATTTGACAATTATAGGTCAACTAGGGAGACTTAGTAGAGGTATGGAAGGAAGGTGCCTGTGTTGCTAACAAGATTAACTGTGCTATTAAAGACAGCGATATGCTACCTAACCTCTGCACTTGCACTGCTGATATAGTGGATATAGTTACCTACAGCTGCGCTGGCTGTAGTCGCGATCTAGTTTACTTATTGCTATTAATAAGTGAGCATAACAGACAGTATGTCTGTAATTCCTGCAAGAGTTAGCAAGCTATGCTAAAGCAGCCTAACGTGGTGGCTAGTTTCCTAACTGATGCTGCGCGAATGGTTGCCTGAAGCGATGCCTAACGATTAAATGGCCTAATATTAAAGGAAGAGGCTAACAAGAATGTATAAGACCTACAGCAGTTCGTTGTGAACTCTCTTTCTAGCCTATTAGAGATTAAGGCAGCTAGAATGCTATTAGGAACCACATTTAGGGATTAATACACTAGTAAGTTACATAGTATTAGTGTAGACTTAGTATCTAGTATTTACACTTATCTAGAAAGACTAAGCCTAGATACTATCTTCCTATCCTAGTTAACAGAGAATAGACACTGTCTTTATATTCCTAGTAATGTCTGCATTATAACCTCTACGCTAAACTTCACTAAGCATATACAAATACCTGTCTTCCTTACTATGCTATGCTAGTATATAAAAGAGTGTAATTAGGTCAAGGAGAAGCACTAGGAAGACATTTATAGAAAGGATGCTAAGAAGGAACTTAAGCCCCTTAAGGATAATATAGTCAAGATTTGTTGTTGCCTTTGCGAGATTCGCCTCACCTTCGCGTAGACCCTTAAAGGTTGCCTCTAAGCAAGCGTAGTCACCTAAGAGAAGTTCCTTTATAACATACAGCCTCTCATTTCAGGCCGCAAGCGTCAAGGGATACTAGATAGCCCCTGGAAGAAGAGCGAAGAGCGCTACTTGACCTTGAATCTAACCTCGATTGATAGAGACGCACCTGACTGGCTAGAGGAGGAGCTTTCCTGCATTATCTGTTTTGTTGATGAGATGCTTGAGTTTTTCAGTGTTAATTTTAGTCGCAGTTAGGACAACTGCCTATACTTCAGTCACCTATCTATAATGCCTGCGAACTAGTCCTAGGCTAACGTAAATATCCTGATAGTGTAACGATTGATTTAGATAGCTACGTTGTGTAACTAATTCTAGATAACTTATGATACTCCTATTATAATCTTTCTTAAGTATGTCTTTTAGGCTTATATTAGTAAGTGTTTCTTAGACCCTAAAGACCTAAACTTTAACGTTAAAAATGCCCTTAAGATAAAGTATACCTTAATTCTTAAGCTTCTAATTAGGGTTGCTTTTTTTAACCCTCTTACAATAGTAGTTATATATGTAGTATATAGTTAAGGTATATATACTGCCTAGCCTATTTATATAACTTATCTAAAAGATTAGTTAAATAATAATACTAAAAATAATATTTATATTAAGATATGTATAGAGAACTATCTAAAGTTTAACTACTATAAGTCTACTTACCCTCTTCTTAAGAAGCTTGTTTGCAGCATTAACCTTCCTTTAGAAATCTATAATAGAGATCTTATACTAGATCCTAAGAAGTTTTAGGAGGATTACGTTAATCTACCTTAGGATAATAACTGTAGTCTAGAGATTAATAATAATTCTATAGAAATAATAATAGACCTTAGTATCTCTAACGATAAAGCTTAAGATAATTCTTAAACTCCTACTCTTAAGGTAAGTAACCTATCTTCCCCCTTTCACTAGCTGTCCTTAGTTATAGGAGTTACCTATATAAAGTTTTTGCCTTCCTATGTCTTACCTCATTATTTTAAAGCAGCTAGTAGCTAACCTTCTATTTTTATTATAGGGAAAAGGTAAACGTAAAGTGCTATGAAAGAAAAGTAAGAGCCCTAAACTGTATAAGATAGATATAGATAATAGTATTATCTCTAATCTTTAATATGCTTATAGTAAGATAATATTAGCTGCAGAGGAATAGAACTTTAATATAACTACTGTTAACTTCTAACAACTTACAAGCTATATCTATAGTGTAATAGAGTATAGTAATTGTGAGGTTTTTAAGAGTAGGCTAGGTGTTACCTAGGACTTAATTAATAAGGAGACCTAATTAAAAGTTAAAGTATCTAGAGCTACTATAGTTATAGCTAGAATAATAACTATAGTATAATAATATCTAATTAGGCTTACAGTAAATAAGAACTTTATTACTACTCTCTATTCTATTATGTTAGCTTATTGCAGCTTATCTCTACTCTCTAAAGAGCTAAGATTTACTTATTATTATTTAGAAATAGGGCTTAACTAGGGCTAGACATTTAATATATTAGCTAGGGTAGGTCTAGAATGTGACTTAATCTACGTGGTCTGTAAAATAGCACTCTATAGATAACACAAAAGTTTTTGCTTCTTCCCCCCTTGCCCTAGGCGCGTTTGCTTCATTGACCTAGTTACATGCTATCCCCTCCTCATACCCAATTTACGGCGTTACCCTCCCCCCACCCTATCCCTAACCTTCCCCTTTTCTAGATACTTGTTCTTGTTAGATTGACGGGGTAATAGTGATAAGGAAGCTAAGTACTAGTAGTAATAGTGTAAGGGTAAGAATAAGGCGCTAGCTAGCCTATTAAATTATAAGGGATTAAGTTAAAATTAAGCTATTACTATTATCTATATATCCTTAGATAACTAGTCTTAACTTCTTATATAGCGTGTTAGTTGTTTTATTTTATATTTTATTAATAATATATAATTTAAAAATTCTTACGCTTATGTAAAGGATAGGATTATACTTAATAAATCTCAATACACCTTACTTAATTAAACCTATAACTTCTATATTAGTTAATTCTTTAAAAAGCTCTCTAAGGGTAGTAATAATACTATTAGCCTGTAGCTTTAGGGTAAGTACTAAGTTAGCCTCTTCCCTTAAGGATATAAATATCTTAAAGAGCTTATTAATAATAGTGAAGTTATTAAGGTTAGTCTTACTAAAGAAGGTAATATTATAGGTAAGGGTAGTATTAAGAAGGGTAACCCTATTTATAGGAGTCTTATACTAGCAGCTATGTATTTATTAAGGTAAAGGAGGAGGTAGTATAGTTATTGTTATAGTCCTCCTATAAGCCTATTACAGGATTATAGGTAATATAGGCTATAGAGAGTAGCTTTATAGTAAGCTAGCTAAAGGCTAGTAAGTAGGCTACTAACGTATACTTAAGATAGGTATAAGGAAGTAGGATATAAGTAAAGTAAAGTAAAAGTAAAAGGTAAAAGTAAAAGTAAGTATAAAGATAGGTATAATTAAGTATATCTCTTTATAGTTAAACCTTCTAGGAGAAGGTTTATAATATAGGAGACTATATACTCTATAGGTAGGTAGACCTATACCTACTAGTAGTTAGGTACTACTATACATACTTTATAAGTATAATAAGTACCCCCTAAATAAATAAATAAATAATTATCTTAATTAGGAATACCTTAAATAATTCTAACTACTATATACTAGCCTATCTTTATACTAGTAACCTCCTTAATATATCTATATATAATCCCCTCTACTCTATATTCCTAGTTATTATCCTTATTAATAGTATACTATAATTTCTTAGCTAGTAGGGGTCTAGCTTACTTAAGTAGCTTAGTTACTACCTACTTAGTGCTAGTTTAGTAGGGGTATATAGTTAAGGTAGGTATCTTAGTAAGGGTAATATTAGTAGTATAGGTAGTAGTAAAGGTATTAACCTTATTAATAAAGGCCTTAAAGTCCTTACTCTTAAACTTAGTAAGGGTAGAGAGATTATTAGCTTTCTTCTTAAGCTAGGCTATATAGGTATAGTATTTTATTACCTCTACTTTAAGTACTACTACTTTAGCCTTAGCCTCCTTTATTACTTTACCCTTATTATATAGATTAGTACTTATAATATTAAAGTACTTCTCTATATCCTCTATACTACTCTTTATATCTATAGTATACTTAGCTACCTTAATAGTAATATCCTTAACCTTAATAATATTACTTTAGGTATCTATAACCTTATTATAGAGATTAGTAATAGTATTTATCTATAATACTATTATATTAGTATATTTAATCTCTAGAATAAAGATAAGGTTAAGGTACTAAATCTTAATTAAGATACTAAGAACCTTAGTACTATATATACTTAGCTAGTAAAGGAAGGTAGACTTAATAAGGGCTACTTAGCTAGGGAGGTACTCTAACTATAGGATATTTTTAGTAAGGTACTTAAGTACCTTATCTATAGTAAAAGTAATATAGTAAAAGTAGGGGTCTAATATTAGGGATAGGTATACTATAGGGCTATACTCCTCCTTATAGTACTTATAAAATCTATCTACTTAGAGGGTAGTCTCCTTCTTAAGGGTAGTATTAGGGTAGCTAGTAAATACCTCCTTAATGTAATAGAGGGCCTTAGTATAGGAAGGAATAGCTAGATCTTTAGCCTCCTTACCTAGGGTATATAGCTTAATACTCTTATAGTAGCTAGTAATAGCTATAAGTTTCTTTATACCCTTAGGGTAAAATAAGAAAGGAGTACTTAAAGAAAGAATATTCTTACTAGCTTAGTATATATATCTATTAGTATTCTTTATTACCTAGCTATTAATTCTTACTATTACTTAGAAGTCTTCTTACTTTAGGGTTAGTGCTTAGTAATTACTGTATAGTATAATAATCTTACTATTAGAGATAGTAAAGGTATCTAATCCCTTAAAGATCTCCCCCTCCTTACTACTTTTAGTATTAGTAGTACTAGTATTTTTAGCTAAAGACTTAACTTTAAGATACTTTATATTAAGGGATATATTATTATTATTAAATTACCTTACTATAGCGTTAGGGAGTATATTCTAGATAATACTAGCTAGGGAATAGAGTAAGTACTATTACTACTACTACTACTATAGGGTAGTATTAGTAAAGTCTATAATAAATTAATTAAAATTAAAGGTAGTCTTATTAAAGTTACTAATAGAATTAATAGGGAAGGAGAGTAGAGAATAAGATAGGGAAGGTATATAGGGGAGTACTATCTAAGTAGTAGGAGTTAGTTAATAGTATAAGGGTATAGCTACTCTATATAGTTATATAATAACTTATAGGTAGGAATAGATAATAGGAAAGAGAGGGAAAAAAATTAATTAAGAAAGTAAAGTTATTTATAAGGGTTAAAGTTATTAATAGTCTACTAGAAGAGAAAAAGAGGAAATATTTATTATAGGTAATAGTAAGTTAAAATACTATCTAGTTACTAAGGGTACCTAAATAGGCTTATTATATTATAAATAATAAGGAAGGTATAGGTTTAATATATTACCCTTTCCTCCTTTATAGGCCTTAGTTATCTATAAATAACCCCCTTATAATTATTAAGATCTTTATTATAAAGTAGAAAATAAAACCTAGAAATAGAGAAAGGAAATATCTTTTTATAGACCCTTATTAAATAATTAGCCTAGTATTATAATAATACTATAATTAAGGGTATCTATACTAATATATAGTAGTAATTTACTTACTTATTACTAGTTAACAGCTACCTAGTACTTACTAGGTATAGTAATAAGGGAATTAAGTTAACTAACTTCCTTCCTTTCTATTTCTCCTCCTTTTTCTTCTAATCTATAGAGTATTATTTCTTATACTTACTAATAATATCCCTTACGTTAGGCTAGAGATTCTTATATAGCTCCTATATATTTAATAAAGCTAAGTACCCTTTCTACTTTATAAGATACTTAACTAATAGTCTCTTCTTCCTTTACGTAACCTATCTATCTATAATATATTCTACCTTATATTCCTTTATTCTATTAACCTTTATTAGCTCTAGGGGTATCTCCTCTCTACTAAAGGGGTTATCTCCTATAGGTACCTTCTAGAGCTAAGTATTAGAGATAATAGGGTATACCTACTAATAGGGTAGTAGGTTAATTTTATAGGCCTCTAAGCTAATAACCCTAGTAACTATAAATAGTCTAGCTCTCTATAGAGACTACTTCTTTTTTAGTTTTCTTAGAAGTAAGTACCCCTTTCTAAGATAGAATTATACTTTATCTTTAATAGAAAGTTTAACTAAGTAGTACTTATTATTATACTATTCCTTATAGATAATCTTAGCTATATTAATTAAAGTAATAGCCTCCTATTAGTATATTTTCTAAATTATATTAATAGACTCCTAAGGAATATCTTTACTACTAATATACTAAAGCGCTATCCTAGAGTAAAATCTAAAGACTAGTTTATTTAGGGACCTACTAATAGTTATAGTAAGTAAGTTATTAAGTAAGTATTATAGTATAGGGAGAATCTCTATCTATAGAATATTAGGGTCTATATATATATAAAAATAGATAGTAATCTCTACTATTTAGTTTATCTATTTACTTTAGCTATTTATTTAAGGGTAATATACTATAGAGATAAGTAATCTTACCTTAAGTATATTAAATATTACTAACTATACTATAGAGATAAACTTTAGGTCTCTATTACTAATAATCTTACTTAAGAGTCTTTAAGTATATAATAATAATATATAGAGAAGTACTCTAGCTTAGTAATAGGCTTTATACTTAGTATTACTAGGAATTAGTAAGACTTTCTTACTAAACTAATAGGTTACTGTTAGTAGGTAGTTAAATATATTAAAGCTAAGTACTACTTAGAAAGAACCTATACTTAGGACTTCTAGTATATCTATAATAAAATCTATAAAAATTATATTAAATAGGAGGCTAGGTATTATAATTAGCTAGAGGGATTCTACTACCTTTTAGTAATTAGTCTAGACCTTATAGTAAGCTAGGTAGTATATTATATACTACTAAACTAGCTTCTACTTTCTATAGAAGTAAAATCTATCTAACTCTATAAGTATTTAATTAGCTCTAAAGTAAAATTTCTTATTATATATAAGCTATAGTATTCTATTAACTATAGGCTAGGGAATATATAGTTATCTTATACTATCTAAACCTATATAAAAGAGTAATCCCCTTTTATTAATTTCCTATAGGAGGACTACTACTTAAGGGATATATTACTTCTCTTTTAGTAAGTACTTCTCTACTATAGCTTAGTTAGGTATTATATAGGCTTATTTACTCTTAATAGCCTTATATACTAGTTATTAGATAAGATATATCCTCTTATTATAGTTATATCCTTCTATAATCTTATTTACTATCTCTTTAGTAAGTTTTACTACTATTATAGTAGCCTTTCTTACCTATAGAACCTTATCTAAAATAGTCTATACTATTATAGTTATATATCCTTACTCCTCCTTAATATTAGCTAATTTATCCTTAGTTAGAAAATACTTAGAAAGGTTTAGATATATAACTAGTAGCTAGGAGAGTATATCTAGTATAACGTTAAGTTTCCTAGGGATATAGAAAATCTTAAGATAAAACTATAATAGGTAATTTATAGTATTTATAAGCTTTAGGTTAGCCTTATTAAGTTCTATTATATATAGTAATATATAGGTAATAATACCTTTAGTAGCAGTATAGTTAGTTATAATATTAACCTTATATTAGTTAGATTATACTAACTTTTAGAGCTTCTTTACTACCTATATAATAGCTATAACCTTAGCTTTAGTAGTACTATACTGTTTTTTTACTATAGTTATTATTCTTAATAGGAAAAGGATAGGTTAAATATACTTAGTAGGTATATCTATCCTAAGTATTTTCTCTCTATTCTAGTTATAGTCTAGCTAGAAGACTATTAATCTAAATCTACTAATATATATATTAATGTTAAAGAAGAGGGGTTTTTCTAGGTTATAGTAGTATCTTATAGCTTAGTTATAGAGTTTCTCCTATAGTGTCTTTTAGGTATTAAGTTCCTTAGGTATAGGGTTAAATATCTCTTTAGCTATAACCTTAGCTCTTACTTACTAGGATATACCTAGCTTAATTACCTTATCTTTATATAACTAGGCTATAAGCTTTATCTTCTTATTATTTAGTAGTATAGTAATTATATTAAACTAGGGTATTCCCCCTTAGAGCTAGCTACCTATCCTAAGGTATATCTTAAGATCCTAGAGGCTCTTAAGGAACTAAAGCTTCTAGAAGGCTTAGATTCTATCCTCTATCTTATAAATTCTATTACTATTAACTATATAGCTAAGAAGCTTTACTTCCTTAAAGGCTATAAAAGACTTCTTAGTATTAGTATAGAAATAATACTTATTAAAGATCTTTAGGACTTCCTCTATATACTAGAGGTATTCCTCCCTAGAGTTACTAAAGATTATAATATTATTAATATATATATAGATAAAATATTAAAACTTAAAAAGAAGGTAGTCTATAAATTACTAAGTGTAAGTAGGAGAGTTCTTAAACTTTATAAAGGTAATATTAGAGTACTTAAGCTTTTAGGGGCTTATTATAACTATATAGTCTTAGTATAGGGGATATACTCCTAGCTAGTAAAAGAACCCTAATATATTAAAAACTATTATCTTTTTCTTACCTTTAAGAGACCTTATAATATCCTCTTAGTTAGGTAAAAGGTAAATATCTAGTAATACCTATTTATTAAGTAACCTTATATTAATAACTACTCTCCCCTTATTTTTTAACTTATCTTTATTATAGGTTAATACTATAAATAGGGGGTATATAATAGCTACTAGTTACTACTACTAGCTAGCTTTCCCTACCTTATAGTATAACTCTATCTACTTATTAAGGAATTCCCTATCTTATAATCCTAGTAGAAAAACCTTAATATTCTATTTCTAGTTCTACTATTTATTAATAAGGTTAACTTATATCTTCTCCTTATTAGGTATAAGTATTACCCCTCTATTATAGTAGATATTATACTAATTAAGTAACTACTTTATCCTCTCTATAAACTCTATATTATTAGTATAGACTTTAACGCTATAGTAGTTTATAATAATATTCTTTAAGTCTAGCTTTAATATTCTATATAATAGTGCTTCCTTAGGTTCAGGGGGTTAGTAGGTATACTTAGGTTTACTCTTAGCATCCTTATTAGTATTTTCCTCTACTAATTAGGTAAAATCCTTAGTAATACTAGTAAAGTTAATACTATTATTATTAGTAATATAGTAAAGGTCTTTCTCTATAATCTACTAGGCTACCTTACTACTCTATATAGGGTAAATCCTTACTACCTTAGTCCCTTTTTTAATAATAATAGGGGCTTTAGTAGTATTATAGATTAGGAATTACTTTAGGGAGTTATAGTTTACTATAGCTCTAATACTATACTCCTAATTTAGGTATATATAGTATATATAGGGGTTCCTATTACTATTAACATTATTAAGTAGGTTAATATATCTTACTAGGAGGAAGTAAAACTTACTTAAGGGAATAATTATTATATAGAGTATAGTAATCTTTCTAGTAACTAGAAAATAGTTTTTAAATAATACTAGTATAACAATATTATAAGTAGAATGTAATCTTACTATCTTTTTATTAAAGTCTACTATAATACTATAATTATTATAGAATAGAGTCTTAAGAAGTATATTTATAGGAAGTATATTAATAATCCCTACTATAATAGTAGTATATACCTTAATATTAGTATTATTAACTATTCTAGGGATATAGACATTAAAGGTAACCTCCTCTATTATACTAAAGCTAAAACCTACTGTATTTATATTCCTTAGCTTAATAGGTAAGAACCTTAGGTTCTTTATAAATCTTATAACTTAGTCTTACTTAGTAAGTATTACTAAAGTACTAGTATTAATGTAAACTAAGTAGTCTACTATATCCTTATTAGCTCTTACCTTAATCTAGAGGTAAGTCTACTTATATTTAGCTCTCTTACTATAAGGCTAGATTACTACCTCTACTACCTTATCCTTTTAGAATATAAAGTTAGCCTCCTTACCTATATTAATAGGATTTTTAATAGTATAGATAACTTTCTTCTTATCTATTATATATAACGTTATATCTACCTTACTAGACTCTACTACCTCTATAAGGTACTACTCTATCTTATCTTAGGTTAGGGTTATATTATTATTAATTATATAGTAAACCTCTAGTTCTAGTAGTAGAGTTCCCCTACTTATTAGGGGTAGTATAATAAAGTTAGTTATTTCTTAGGGTAGTATATTAACCTCCTTAATGCCTTTAAGGGTAAAACTATTATTAATAAAGGCGTTAATTTACTTATAGGCCTCCTTATCTAGTTCCTAGATAACCTATATATTATCCCTATTAGCTTTATTATTCTAGTAGGTATATTTAGCATTACAGTAGGTATTTCCTTATAGAGAGCCCTACTATAGGTATCTATTCTTTAATTATCTAGATAAGTCTTATCTATTATTATAATATCTATTACTACTATACTATTATTATCCCTAATTTCTATACTAGTTTCTATAGTTATTATAGTTATATTTATTATTAAATCCCCTTCCTTATCCTTACTAATAGTTATTATTATTACTTTAATTTATAGTGTTATTATAGCCTTACTTAAGCTATTTATATCTTTTAGCTATAATATCTAAGGCTATAGGGTTCTAGCTTAGCTAGGTTAATTAGCTGTTACCTATATTATTTCCCTAGTATACTATAGGGTAGCCTATCTCTATTATTATTAGGCCTACTTAGTATATATTATTAGTGTAGGCTAGGGTGTAGCAGCTGCTAAGGCTAGTGTCTCTTAATATCTAGCGTCTATCTTCTACTTTAATAATAAATCTATCTAGTATATTAGTATCCCTTAGCTTATAGAGAAATTATTAGAGTTATAGCACTAAGTTGTTATAAAACTATATAAGCTACTACTTTAAGGTAGTATCTCCCTAAGCCCTTAAGTACTTAAAGTACTCTTATATAAATATATAGATATTATCCTAACTGTTAACCTTCTCTATAGAGAAGTAGTTCTCCTAAAACTATTTCTCTACTTAAGTAAGTATTAGTCTAAAATAAGCCTTAAACCTCTATAAGATTATAGGCTAACCTAGGTATCTTAGTTAGCTATATTTACTCTCTAGAAGGTTAAATTCCTACTAGCTTTATACTTATCCCTAGAGGTATAGGTAGATATCCTAGATAACTAGGTTACTAAATAGGGGGCTAGCTATATATAGTAATATTACCTATACCTAAAGCTCTATATTATAGTAGTAAGTTACTTAGAAGTTATAGAAAATTAGGTTTAGTAAGTACCTCTTTATATTAGCGTTAGGCTAGAAAATACTAATAGTCTAATAAGCTAATATTACTTACTACTATAGAGGTATAGAGAGCCCCCTTAGGTCTATTAACTATATCTAAGCTATAAGTACCTATAGAAAGTTATTAATTATAGATATCCTAGCCTATAGGGTACCCTATAGGCTTATAATATTATTCTAGGTTATACCTAGAGTACTCTATAATAGTATTAGGATACCTCTAGATATAACTAGTTATCTATATAGATTAAACTAATCCTAGGGGTATAGACCTATCTAGATAAGGTAAGAGCTCCCCTAAGGGTTTATTCTAACTATCCTATAGCTCCTATCTAATAATCTAGGGTTAGGACTAAAATAATAGGATAGCTAGGAATAGAGGGAAGGTCTACCTATCTATAGACCTCCTCCCTAGAGATATATTATACTACTTCTATATTAGGTATATCCTCCTATAGTATAAGGGTATTAAGTATTTATATTATATTTAGACTAGTTATCCTTTAGTAGTACTATATAATAATTTAAGCCTACCTCTACTATCTCTAGGAAGTATTAGTAGCTACTAGAGTTCTTATATTAGTATTAACCTAACTACTTACTCTAAGGTAAAAGTAATATAGGCTATAAGTAGGTCTTTACCTAGGTTATATTAAGTTCCTTAGTTATTTCCTACCTTATATTTACTTAGCCTCTTTCTAAGGTAATATCCTCCTTACTACTAGTTCTACTATAGTAGCTAGAGGGGTTATTAGAGTCTATCCCCTTATTATAGGGTAATATTAGCCTAACGCTAGGTAGTTTCTTTAGTTATCTAGGTAGCTATTATTCCTCTACTAGTCTTACTAGTATAGCTAGGTCTATTATTATACTTAAGGCTTTAGAGCTTATTAATAAGTTCTTAATATTAATTAATATCTTTAGTAGGTAGAGATATATAGTAATTGTTAGGTATTCTCTTACCTACTTAATAAGCCTTTTTATAATATTTAGAGTACTCCTAACTTAGTTATTATTAAGGTTAAAGGTTAGATCTAGTATATATTTCTAGCGCTAGTTAGTGTTAGTATATACTAGCCTATTATTAAAGAACTTAATATTATAGAGGTTATTGATATTAAGCTAAAATAACTTTATAAGTCTACTAAGTAGTCCTACCTCTTTTATATATTCTTTAAGGGAGTTAATCTAGTAGATATTAGTAATATAGCCTAGCTAGAAGGTAAATATCCCTCTAGCATAAGTACTACTATCTTACTTATTATCTTACTTATTATCTTAGATTATTAGGGTATTTAGGGTAGTTATTATAGAGAAAGTATATCTTAATATAAAAAATTTTTAAAAGTTATATTCTTTTGCTATATAGTAGTAAAAAATAACTTTTAGGAGGTTAGAATTATTTTAAGTTATACTACTACTTAACATAGTCCTCCTATAAGCCTATTATAGGATTATAGCTAATATAGGCTATAGAGAGTAGCTTTATAGTAAGCTAGCTAAAGGCTAGTAGGTAGGCTACTAACTTATACTTAAGATAGGTATAAGGAAGTAGGATGTAAGTAAAGTAAAGTAAAAGTAAAAGGCAAAAGTAAAAGTAAGTATAAAGATAGGTATAATTAAGTATATCTCTTTATAGTTAAACCTTCTAGGAGAAGGTTTATAATATAGGAGACTATATACTCTATAGGTAGGTAGACCTACACCTACTAGCAGTTAGGTACTACTATACATACTTTCTAAGTGTAATAGTTATTATAGAAGGAGGGTTTATAACGATAATTATATCCTATATAGTGTTATTATTCTTATAGATCTACTTAGCTATATTACTAGGGCTGTTAAGGATACTGTTATTATTAACTAGATTAATATAGTATAGCTTAATAGAAGTTAATTAAAAGGTTATTATACTATTAGTATTAATAATATAGTCTTTACTATTAATAGAGAGGAGGATATATAGACTAGATTAACCTCCTTTCTTATACTAGATATATATAAGTAATCTAATCTCTACTACTTTTATAGTAGAGATATTAGGCTTATTATATGTTATAAGTGTATTGTTAACCTTTTATATTATATAAAGCTTCTTAATAACCTTACTAGCCTTCCTAATAGTAGCTATACACTTAATAATATCTAGAGAAAGTACTAAGTTATAGATAAGCCTTAGGTATATACTAAAGATAAGGAGGGTAGGGATAATACTGTCTAGGCTAGCTGTATTATTAATAGCTTTAAGGGTAGCCTAGAGTATATTTTCTTTACTTATTAATAAGTAGTTATTCTTAATAACAATATAAGTATAATGTAGTATTATGTAGTATCTTTTAACCTTACTAATACTGTAATATACCTCTATAGGAATAATCTTAAGCTAATAGGCTATTATATTAGCCTTTTAGTAGAATTCGTTAGTAATAAAGTTACGCCCTACGTTAGCTATAATCTAGTCTAGAGGTCCTTAGTATGTATTAATCTAGGTTACTTAAAGAGCTTTTTATATAGACTTTATAGTTATATTATAGAGGAAGTAGCTTATATTAAAGGATATAGGAAGGTTAACGATATAAAGGATAGGGATATTACTATTAAGGTAGATAATTTTAATATAGATCTTATAGTTAAAGTAGTACTTATTATAAAGGGTAAACTTAAACCTCTAGAGTATACTACTATATATCTAGTATTAATAACATACCTTAGTAAAATACTTAATAGTAGTAATCTCTATATTATACTTAGCTTTATAGAGGACTTTATAAAGATAGTAGACTAATAGATATCTAAAGTAGTAGTATAATTAGTAAAGTTCTATATTAGTTAAATAGTAGTTTGTAATAATGTATTTATAAGGTCTAAAGAGTATCTATAAGTAACTTTATTTCTAGACTATAAGGACCTTAAGCTTACTTTAATGTATTACGTTATCTATATTATTAAATTTAATAAATAGTTCATCTGTATTACATAGGTAGAGAAGGAATAGGGTATTAGTTATTATAATATAAAAGTTAATTAACCTAAAGGGGGTTTTAACTATAATAGTACTAAAGGATATAAAGGGCTTACTATAACTAAATTAAACCTACGCCTACCTAGCTTACGATATATTAATCTTAGCTTTATTATTATAATCTTATTAAAAGGTAGTAATTTAGTTCTTACTTATAGTAGAGAAATTAGTAGTACCTATATTCAAAAGGATACCCTAGAAGATATTAGCTAAGTATTAATTAAGGATAAAGGTTAAAGTCTTATAGGTAAGCTCTTTATAATATTTATTAGCTTTAGTTAATTAATAGTAGATAGCCTAATTAGCTAGCTTATTAATAAGTGCTTTTCTATTAAAACTAGTCTGACTAAAGAAGGTAGTACTTATAAAGAACGCAGTGTCTATAAAGAAGGTAGAACTACTACTACTACCTTTAACGTCTAACTTATTAGTAGTACCTCTAGTAAGTATAGTAGCGTTAGTAAGGTATTATTAGATATCCTTACTATTACTATTAGAGTTACTAAATTTAGGGCTTTTATAGTTAGTAAGGAAGGTTATAAAGCTACTTTTTAATAGGTATCTTATATATTTATTATTCCTTAACTTTATATATATATTAAGTTATTTATTAATATTATGATATATAGAATAATAACTATACTTTTAATAGACATAGTACTTCTTATTAATAAGCAGTATACGCTTATAACTACTACTTAATGAGAAGCCTTATAAATACCCTTAGTTACAAAAGCAGTTATCCTTACTAGATCTATAATACTATCTATTAGTAACATACTATTAAGAAGTAGTATTCTCCTTAGTATTAATAGATACTTATAATTAATTATAAACTCCTATAAGTGTTAGTACTAGGTTATAGATATAGAGTTTATACTCTAGGACCCCCTAGTAAGTACTAATAAGCTATAGTCTTATAGCTTCTTTACTTCTTATATTAGCTAGTAATACCTTCTAGATTAGGGTTAACTTCTTAATTAGAAGGTTAAGGACCTCCTTTATAGACTTCCTAGGGTTCTCTTATCTTATAAACTTAAAGGTATTAGTATGTTACTTAGTTATATATTATTACCTTAGCTAGGGAGTCTTAAAGTAGTTACGTACTATCTTATATATAGTAGTTAAGTTAGTTACCCCTAACCTAGTAATATTTTAGTAGTAGAAATTAGATATATTACTATATAGTATTATAGAGAAAGTAGTCCTATAGGATTAAGGGGAAATACTAACCTTCTTATAGGTATCTTAGAAAATAGTATACTTAATCTTAAATATATTATATCTCTCTCTACTATACTTCTAGGCGTTAGTATAGATATACTATTAGAGGTCTCTAAATACTCTTAACTATAAGTAGTTATTATTAAAAGTAGGATTATAGTATAAATAGTAAGACTAGTAACTTCTTTTATTATTAGTATTCTTATAGATACCCTTATCTTTATCTATTCTAAAGAACTATATTAACTAGTATCTTTTTAACTTATTATTAAATAGCTTCTTATTCTTTAACTAGTTAGTAGTATTATTAAGTAAGTCCTCTATACTCTAGGTAGTCTGAAGCGTTTTTCTCTAGTACTCTTTATACTAAGCTATAGTGTCTAATTAGTTCCCTTCTATAGGAGTATAGGGATTAAAAGACCCTATAATATTAATAAAAAAGGTTAGACTTCTCTAAGCTTAGTCTCTAAAGGTGTTACTAGTCTTACTTACTTCTATGACCTCTTAGTAAGTCTATTTATAGTACTTATTAAGGGTAAGGTAAAGGAAGAGGTTATAACTAATACTTTCTTTATCTTTTTCTATATATACTCCTCTCTTATAGAGTGTATCTCTTAAAGCGTCTTATATAACCCTTTTAGATACGTTAAAGGTATCTATAGTCTATCCCTTAAAAGTACTTATAAAGTAAGACTAAAAAGCTCTTTTAATTATATTATTATTAACCTATTATACAATAGTGTATCTAATAAAGGATATAATCTTCTTAGCGTTTAATAAGGTAGAGAGGTTTTTATTAAAGTTACCTTAAGTATTATTATTAATATAAGGGATAAAAGTTATTAGGATAGGTAAGAGCTATAGTAGTATACCCTTAAGCGTAAGGGGCTATTACCCTTAGTCTATAGTTAACTAGTTAACTATAGTAGTAATAGATAATAGATAGAAAGAGGTATAAAGAAAAGTATAATAAGGGGGAAAAAAGTAAAAGGAAAAAAGTTGTGTTTTAGTAAAGGGTGAAAAATCTAATAGGTTAATAAAGGAGGTAAAAAGTAAAGTTAGAAAAAGAGAAGTTAATAATAGTAATTACTAGTTAAGTAGGATCTAATTCCTATAAGGTTAACTAGTAAGGTTATTTATATAATAGGACGTACTTAAGATTCTTATTAACAGTTAACTTAATAGTAGCTAATAAGTTTTTCTTAAGGAAGTTCTTATAGTTAACTTAATAGTAGTAAAAACTTAAAAGTAGTCTTAGAGGCTATAATAAGCTACTAAGACTCTCTTCTTCCTTACTAATCTATAGTGTTTTTTAACTACTAATTAGTATTAGTAGGATTAGGATGTTAATATTAGTTAGTAATAACTTTACTGTTAATTTAGTGTGAGTAGCTATAAAGAGGGAAGGAAATAATAAGCAGGGGTTGCGCGGCAGGCGTAAGCTAAGTAGGTAGGTAGGCTGCCTACTGAAGTAGGGTAGCTTACTTAAGCCTATACTACCTAGGCCTATACTACTGCTTAACCCTAATCCTCCCTTAACTCTAAGGGTCCGATTTATGTAAACTAATAACTATACTTATAAAAGCTCTCTAGGAGTTTATAAGTAATAAGCTTACTTAAAGGGTCTTACTTAGTATTAAGAAAAGTATTAATAATATCTAGCTACTTAATATCTAGGTTAAATTAAGTAGCTACAGCTATTATAACTTAAAAGGTTTTTATAGTAAGGGTTACTATGTATATCTTCTTAAGGGGGTTAAGTAGTTAGAGGTCCCTTTAGATATAGATATAGGCTTTATAATAAGCTAAATACTTATCTTTATTAAATTTATATAGGAATACTTCTTTTAAGGATAAAGGCTTACTTTTAGTTATAGAGTAGTTAATAATATACTATATCTTAAGCTAGGTAAGCTCTATAAGCTCCTTATATATAGCCTAGATAAAGAGTTTATGTAGGTTAGGTAGTAGCTTAGTAAGCTCCTTTTAAGACTATAGTATGTATAGGAGGTTAGATTCTTAGTAGTAGATATTAGGTTTAACTTATAAGGTGTAGGGTTTAGTACTATAAATAGTAGTATAAACCTTTATATAGAGAGTATAGTATCCCTTATAGGCCTTATCTATAGCTATCTACTAATTAGGTAGATAGGTTATAAAGAAGGCTTACTATATATTATTATCTTATTTAAAAGGAGTATCTATTAGGGAAGTAAAGTAGACTTAGTAGTAAGCTCTATACTATAGGTAGTAGGCTCTCTCTAGTTAACTACTTCTAGCCTCTTATTATAAGATAAAGTCTTACTCTATAGCCTTAAGCTATAAGCTAGAGTAAGTTAGTAAGCTATAGTCTTTATAGGTATATATCTACTTAGACTTTAGTATTAAGCTAGTTAGTAAGCTACTATTAAGTAGTTACTTAAGGTTGTTCTAGCTATAAGCTAATAAGCTAATTAATAGATCTCTTATTATATAATCTATAATAGCTTCTTTATTTAGTAGTTCTACTACTTAACTTAGAGAGTTAGGTACTTTTTTAGAAGTATTACTTAGGAATTTAGGAGCCTTAATAGTGTAGTTAGGCTCTAGAGTAGCTTCTAGAGTAAAGCTCTACCCTCTAGACTATACTACTAAACAATATCTACTTTAGTTAATATCTTAACTTTTATTAGTAGGTGTAGTGTTTTATACTTATGTAAGTTAAGTAGTGTTAGGCTATAAGTAGTCTACTTTATTAATAATACTTAGTATATCTTTAGTTAGGTTATAGGTATCTTTTACTTTAATTTCTTTAATAATTTTATAAGCTTTAATTACTAGTATAGTATCTTTAGTATTATCCTAGCTAAAGAAGGTTATTTTATTAAAGTATGTATTATAAGTAACTATAACTTAGTAAAGTAAGAGTACTTAGATATAATATAGGTTACATAAATTCTATATATACTTAATTAGATATTTAATATAACCCTATAGTTTAACCTTAAATTAGTGTTTATTAATACTTCTCTCTCTATCCTACTTTATAGAGTATGTTTAGTAGCTATATATAACTAGACCTCCTTAATAGGGTTAGAGTTCTTAAGTAAAAGTTACTATATACTTTAGAGACTAGAACTTAAAGTATTACTTAAACTACACTTCTTCTTTCTTAATAAGTAATAACTATCTATTATATATATATAGTAAGATATTATAGGTAAAAGCTATTACGTATACTACTTTAAGCTATAGTTTAGGTAGAAAACTAAAGGATTTAATTATCTTAATAATCTTTAAGATAATCTTCTACTTTATATGTTCTCTACTACTAACTAGCTCTTTTATATAGGATAGTAAGAGCTCTATTTTAATGCTTTCCTCTACTATTTACTATTAGAACTTAGTTTAGCTATTAATACTAATAATAGTAGTTTTTTTATCTTACTTAATTTTATAGATAAAGATACTTTACTAGTAATACACTTACGCTTTAAAGCACTAGAAACTCTAAAATACTTTATTATAGGTTTTTCTTTAGAGTAGAAATATAAAGAGGTAACTAGTATATTTATCTTATAAGACTATAAGTTAGGTATAGTTCTTAAATCCTATAAGGAAGTAGAATAAGTCTTAGGTAAGTCTGTAGTATAAGTAGAGTAATTAGTTTTTAGAGGTCTATTTAAAGATAACGTTCTAAGTATATATAACTATATAGTACTAATATTTAATATAGTTAAGGCTTTTAATTTTTACTCCCTAACCTCTATAGATAAACTACTTAAGGGTATCTAGAGTAAGATACCTAGATTAAAAGTACTAAGTTATAGTATTATCTAGTTAGTCTAGTAGAGTATATAAGGGTTATTTATAGGGTGTAATCTTAAAAGCTATAGTAGTAATAAAACTAATAAGACTAGTAAGTAAGGTTTAGATAACTAGTAAGTAAGGTAAGTGTTTTAGAAAGTTAAAGGTAAAAGTAGAGGTTACTTAAAAGGTAATAAGACTAGTAAGAGGGGTTTAAATAACTAGTAAGTAAGCTAAATAAAGGTTATATTAAAAGAAGATAAAGTTTACTTTATAAGTAAGTTAGCTAATTACTATACTCCTAGTAGTTATACTAAATTATAGTATATAGTTAAAGCCTATATACTAAATATTCTTCTCCTTTAATAAAACCTCTAAAACTATATTAATATAAAACCCTTCTATAAAGTAGATATTATTTAGTATAAGATCCTTTATCTTAAGTTTATTAGGGCTATTTAAGATATTCTTAATAACCCTCTAGCTATAGCTTATAACTAGTAGAGATAAAGTACTTAATTTAACTTAGTTATTAAGATAGTTAGGCTAAAAGGAGCTTAGCTTAAAGAGCTCTTTCTAGTTAATAAGGTAAATAGTACTATAGTTATTAATAATAGTAGAGTTAGAAAAGGGGTAAGGTTTATAAAGTAGGGTTAAGAAGACGCTAAGTAATAATCCTAAGTCCTCTAAAGTAGGGGCTATAATACGTAGAAATAGATAATAAGAGTGGATCGCTAATCCTAGCAAGCCACTAGCATGGCTTAGCCGTAGATATAGCTGAGCGCGCATAGACATTTTAGCAGACTATAAAGGTTACTACCTTAGAAGATCTATCTATAGAGAATATAAGTAAGTTATATTACATAATCTAGCACCTAAGGTATAGGCCTTTAGCCTAACAAATAGTAACACAACCTAGTTACTAACTATTAACCTCTTAAACCTTTTAAAACAGCTACCCTATAGAATTTCACCCTATAGAATTTATAGATCTATTATCCTTACTTAATTACTGTAACTAATAGTTTAGAGTAAGAAATAAACCTACCTACCTTATTACTAATAGGCTGCTGCTAAAAGTATATAAGTAAGAAAACTCTCCCCTTTATTAGAATAATCTTTTCTTATTAAAAAAACAATTTCCCTATTATACCTATCCTATTTTCTATTACCTTTACCTATAGAAATTACTATTTTCCTTACTTTATATACTATTTTCCCTCTTTTTTTGTTTTCCCCTTAATATAATTCTACCCTACTATACTACCCTAATAACTAGCGCTTAGACTACCTACCCTAACAAATAACTATTTTAGCACCTAGCTATATATATTAATATAGACCCCTTTAGAGGTATATAATATTTATTATATTAATAAATTTATTATCTAAAACTAGAAACTTAACTATATTACTTTAATAGTAGAGGGTAATATCTAACTTATCTACTAACTTTTAGTATATATTAATACTCCCTAGCCTATATATAGAAATACTCCTAAAACCTACTACTACTATACCCTATTAAGTAGGATAGAGATAACTAGTTATTTAAGGTTACTATAGAATCTATCCTTTAAGTACTATAGGGATATATAGAAATAGAAGTACTAAGAGAAGTAGAGCTGTCTAGACTAGCTTAGAATATAGAATATTAAATCTAGGAAGGCTAACTTAAACTATAAGCCTAAGAAAACTAGCGTTACTAAGATAAGAATAACTAACTTTACTAGATCTAAGTAGTAAACGCTAGAAGAACAGCAGAATCCTTAGTATCTTCTATAACTCCTATAACTACACTAGTTATACTAGTTACACTAATAGAGATACCTATTCTAATAACGCTAAAAGGTAAGGATAAATAATAGATACCTCCCTATCCTAAGAAGACTAACTAGGAGACTAAGATAAACTCTATTTCTACTATCCCCTTTTAAGTAAACCCTATTTAATCCTATCTTAACCTTACATTATTGTTAATAAATCCTACTAATACCTAAGACCCTACTTAATCTTTTTCCTAACCCTAAATATTATTATTAATAAATCTTAGTACTATAATAGACTCTACTAGATATAAGCACTAAGCTAACCTACTACCTATCTAGAATATTAACCCTATTATAATATTATAAGAATAGTTTTAGGTCCTTTTAGAATGCCTTACTATCTTAACAGTAAATACCTTACTAAGCCTTAGTATATATTAGCCTAATAGTTTCTACCTTTCTAATATTAGTTACTTTTACCCTTATGTAGATATTAATTCTATCTCCTTAAATAAGGGATAGATATACTAGACTAATATAGAAACATTTATCTTATCTATTATAGATAATTATACTACTAAAGCTAGAATTAAATAGGTATATCTTAATCTTAACTAACTCCTCTATAGAGAAGCTAGAACTTAGTTCTATTCTAGGCTCTCCTAGCAAGAGTAAGATAAAGCTAAGATTAGCCTAAATAACTAGTATACCTTACTTTAAATAAGGTTTAGTCTCTCTCTATCTAACGCTTAAGCTAAACTAGCTACCTTCTAATATACTAGTATAGATATTATTACTAGTAAGAAATTCTTAGACTAAGTAATAAAGGTAGCTAAACTATACTATACTACTAGTAAGTAAACCTAGATAGATATTATAAATAAAATCTACTTCTAGCTAGACCCTACTATTAAATAGATTATTAATACCCTAGAGATATAGGATATAATACACTAGCTTAAATATATAGACTATAAGGTTATAGCTACTAAGGATAAGATAACTAGTAAAGCTAAAACCTTAATTAAGATTATATCTAGCTACTAATAGGTAGTCTACCTTATAGAATCTAATAATAAAGCCTACTATAGAGGTACCCTAGATAACCTATAGTACCCTAGAAACTAAGAATAAAGCAATAACTATAATAGATACCTTTAGAATAATTTTAGAAACTATAGAGGCTTATATAATTAGGGAGGATATTAATACTATAGAAGCTTATATAATTAAGGTAGATATAGTAGAAACTACCTATAGAGATACTTAGGTAAGGGAGGAAACTATAATAGTAATTACTGTAACTAATAAGGAGGATACTAAAACTAATAAGGCTATACTAAATATAGGTAGTAATAGTACTAATAAGAGGTAATCCCTTATTAATAATAATACTAGAGATAGACCTAGTAAGATTAATGCTCTAGAGAGATACCCTATTAGCTAATCTTCCTCTATAAAGATAACTTAGACTTTAGAGACTATTATATAAGACTTAAGGAAGATAGATATATCTTTTTAGATATAAATAAATTAGAAGGAGAAGATATTACTTATATTACTATTAATAATAATAAGGTAGAGAATAATATAACTAGCTACTACTCTATAGGCCCTAAAGTAACTCTAGATTAAAAACTAAAGGTAATAGGACTATATTAGTAGCAGAAGCTAGAATTACTATAGGATCTAAAAATACCTCCCCTTATCCTACTAAAACTAAAAGTATATAAATATTATAAATACTATTAAACCTTTCTATTTGCTAACATCCTTTTAAGATATATACTTGCTAATTAGTGTATACTAATAGTAGAACCTATTGTTAAACCTAAACTAGATATAAATAGGGGAACTAATAATATAGATCTCCTAAAACTAATAGATAAGCTAGAACTAGGAGTAGTGTTCTATACCTTTTATATTAACCTAAGTACTAAGAGAAAGCTAAAATAGAAGCCTAGCTAAGTAATAGAATGCAACCTAAACCTAGACGCTAACCTAAGGTTCTACTGTAATATATACTGCTATATTAGTATATAGAGAGATATAAATAGTTATAATAAGGAAGTTTGCTTAGATATAGGTATATCTACTATTCTTATTAATAGATATTAGCTTATATTAGACCTAAGAGGAGTCTATCTCTATAAAATTAAACCTAGGAAGATAACTAGTATGTCTAGTAGCGTTAAAGTATATAAGGAAGCTACTTTAGATATATACATTCTAGGAGACATAGACAGAATAAATATTATAGGATACTTCTCTATTATAGCCTTAGTAATAGATAACCTTAAGCCTAAACTCCTGCTAGGTATAGAATTCCTAAATAACTATAGTATAGAGATTAGCTACCTAGTAAGAAGGGTCTATTTCTAAGAATACTATAATCTAACTATCCTAATTATATTTATAACTCTAATAAAAAAGGTATCCTAGAGAGTAGTAGTATAGAAAACTATAATAATACGCCTAGGTAAAATAGTCTAAGTATTAGTCTGTTATATAGACCTCCTAGAATAACTAGATTATAGTAAGATTAACTATATCTTTAAAGCTAAGCACCTAATAGCAATTAATTATATCTATACTAATAAATCTAATAAGATTATCTATTTTATTAACTTAGGTATAGAAGTTAAGTAAATCTAAAGAAATAAAAGGCTAGGAACTATTACTAACTATAAGGCAGACAGTAAATATTACTTATTATAGGAATAAGTAATAGTAGTAAAGGCTATAGTAGTTTCTATAGAAGACTTAGACCTATATACCTTTAAACTAGACAATGTTGTTATATTAGTCCTACAGGCTAAAGAGAAGGATATTAAGGATTTTATAGCACTAACAAAAGCCCTAAAATTAATAGCCTAACTAACACTAAATCTATAGTAACCTAAAGGCATACTAGAGATTAGGATAAAAGAAGGTATATATGTTTTTATAGGAAACCTAAAATAAGCTAAGAGACTAAAGTAACTCCTAGAGAGCTATAACGTCTAGCGTAACTATAGCATTATACCTATACCTAAAGATAAGAAAATAAGGATTAACTTAGTAGATAACTAGTAAAACTAGAAACTAGTAGTAAAACTATATAACATTAGAATTAAGGATAGGGTACTGCTAAATAAGCAGATATATACCTAAGGGAAATTCTCCTAGATAATAAAGCTAACTTTATTTAGATACCTAACCTTTATTACCTAGAGGATAGTAGAAGGAAAAAGAAAAGGATATATAGTTATAGATCTCTGCTAGCTAAATAAAATTATAGTTCCTAATGTATACCTATGTCTATTATAGGATAAAATTATTAGCAGCCTCTACAGTAAAAAATAGTTCTTAATTTTTAATACCTTAGCCTTCTTTTACTAACTACTAATTCTTATAGAATATAAAGACTAAATAGTTATTATTAGTCCTAAAGGCCTAGAAATATCTTATATAGTCCTAATAGGATTTTAAAACTTACTAGTATATACTTAATGCTTTATAGACTGCAGGCTTAATAAATACTAATACTTTATATAAGTATATATAGATAATATTATTATATTTAGTAATATATTTAAGGAATATGAAGAATATCTATATATAGTCTTAGGAATCTTTTAGAAGGCTTAGCTAGTAATATCTACTAGAAAGAGCTTCTATAGATATAACTTAGTTACCTTACTTAGCTTTAAGGTTAACGCACTAGGACTATACACTATAGAAGACAGAATTAACATACTCTAAAAACTAAAATACCCTAATAAGCTCTTAGACCTAGAAACATTTATTAGTAAAACAGAATTCTTATAATAATTTATCCTTTAGTATTATTAAAAGGCACTACTATTTAATAAAAGGAAAATATAGATACTTAGAGAAGGAAAAGCTAATAGAAAGCTTAAATCTAGCCTTACTAAAAGGAATAGAATAGCTATTATAACCTTAATACTATACTAACTAACTAAAATTAAAAAGGAGGCCTTTAAGATCCTTATAGATTAAATCTATATAGAAATAGTAGTTTATTATTATAACCTAAACTAGTAAACTTTCCTAAATATTAACGCTAGTAAGAAGGGTATAGAAGCCTTTATATTCTATCTTATAATAGACTAGGATAGAGAATAAATACTAGCTAATACTATATAACTAATTCTATTCTTAAGCTAAAACCTAACTATAACTAAGAAGATATATAGATTAATAGAAATAGAGGTAGTATATATTATCTAGATATATAAGAAGATTTAAATAAAACTATAGTCTTATTAATTACTAGTAGTAGGACTTATAGACTACACTATAATAAAAGGCATTATAGAACAGACCTCCCTTAAAACTACTAACACTAACAAAATAAACCCTAGGTTAATTAATGTATCTATATACCTTAGCTAATTTAACCTATAAGTAATATATATTCCTAGACAAATAAACCTTATCCTAGACATACTATCCTAGCTCCTAATAACTAATAATAATAGTAACTCTAAGGAACTTATAATAGGAAATACTAAAGCAAGAGGAAAACTAGCAGTAAAGAAGAGGTAGCTAAAACTAGAGTATAGTAAACTTAATAATATCTAGGACTATAACAAAACAGCATAAATATTAAAGCTAACCTACTTATAACTCTAAATCTTAGAAGAAAGGATAAAAGCCTTTATAGATAGATACTATAAAGAAAAAAGGTACTAAGATATTATAGAAGTAATATAGAAATATAATAAAGAGGATATACCTAACAGTAAAGTTAGCAGTATAGACTAATACATTATAATTACTAAAAACTGTTAACTAAGCCTACCCTTTATAATTAAAAGAGGTCTACTATATTATATTAGAAAGGATAGAAGGAAATAGCTTATAGTACTAAACAGTAAAATTATAACTATAATAAAGATAGTATATAATAACTATAACTATTTTAGCTAGTAGTAAGTAATATATACACTTAATAGATTCTACTTCTAGTAGAAATTAAAATATATTAAAGACTATATTAGATAGTATCCTTAATACCTTAAGAACTCTATAGATAGAATAAAACTACTAGGAGAATTATAGCTAATCTATACCCTACTAAGACCCTTTATAGTTATAACTATAGACTTTATTATTACCCTACTACTAAAACTAGTAGAAAACTTATTCTAGTAATTAGATATAAAGCTAGTTAGGGAATTTAACGCTATAATAGTAATAATATATAAGAGTAGTAAGAAGGTTATCCTAATCCTAGGATATACTATATATATAGCAGTAGACTAGGTAATACTATTACTATAAGGACTATAACTCTATAACTAGGGATTACTAATTTAGATAATATTAGACTATAACCTAAAATTCCTATCTAAAGTCTAATAAACCCTTTAGAACCTACTAGGAGTTAAACTTATAATATTAATAGTATACTACCTATAAATAGATAGAGCTATAGAATAAAGGAATTAGGAAGTTAAGATTACTATATAATACTATATATCTATATTAGATATCCTATAGCTAAATATAGTCCTAGTACTGCAGTATTAATTTAACTAAGCATACATAAGAATACTAGATAGGTTACTAAATAAATATACTATTAGTTTCTAACCCCTTACAGTAGTAGATACACTAAACCTAGACATAAAATTAATAACACTAGAAATACTAAGGCTTATATAAGAGATATATAGTTAAGAAGCTAAGATACTAGTAATTCTAGAAGCAGTAGCTATAAAAATTAGATATAATAAAAGCAGGACCCTAACTACATTTAAGCTAGGAGACTAAGTCTACCTAAGGCTTTATAAGGGTTATAACCTACTAAGAAAACTACACTAAAAATAGTTATAGTAGAGAGCTAAGCCCTTTAAAGTTCTTAATAAAGTAAGATAACTAGTATATAGACTTAATTTCCTAGTAAATTAGAAGATTTACTTAGTAGTGTCTATAGTATAACTAAAAGCTATACTAAAGGGATAAGACCTATACTATAGATAAGCCCTAAAACTAGGTCCTATCTATATTAAGGGAGATAATAATAAATAGAAGTTATATAAGATTAAGAAGTTAATAAAGAGATATACTGTCTAGTACGCTAGAAAGCTATTAATTAAGTACTTAGTTAGATAGAAAGGATATAGCACTAAAAATAATATATAGTATAAATAGGATATCCTCCTATAAAACGCAAGCAATCTAGTATATAAGTTTAATAAGTAAAAACTAATAAAACTAGTAGAAATAATAAGCCTAAAGGTAATTTAGTGAAATATAGCTACTAGCAAACTAGTACTAGAGATAAAATTAGAAGCCCTACTTAGAATAGCCTTACTTATAGAAACCCTATATACTAACTTCTATATTATACTGCTGCAGCAAAAGGCAGACATAAATAAATACTATAACTATATATAAATAAACAAAGGAAAATTACATTAGCCTTAGTATTAATAATAATAATTAAAAAGAAAGGAATAAGCAAGACACTAACCTATAAAACTAGCTCCTTCTAGTATAAGCCTTCTAAAAACCTGTTAATAATATAAATTTCTTAACTCTATATATTTTTATTCTTATAACTTATTAACTCCCTATTCTTACTATTTTCTATTCCTACTAACCTCCTATCTTACTATCTTACTAAAAACTTATTCTTATTAGATCTTAGCTTACTTCCTTACCCTATTAGCTAACACTAGACCCTACTCTACTCTATTACTACCTAACTACCCTATATATAATTCTAATTATAGAAGAAAACCTTAGAATATTTAAAATAGCGCTATAGTAGAACCTACTATTAAGTATAAGTAATTTAAGAATAAATATAAATACTAGCTCTATATCTATAAGTATGCTATTACTACTAGACTTATTATAAATAGATCTATAGAGGGTATCTTAAAAGAGAAACTTATAGCACTTACTAGTAATATAGGCTAAAAACTTAAATATTATACTATAAAAAACTAGAGTACCTCTATAATCTATAATAATATCTACTAAAACCTTATTAAGAGTAACTCTATAGAACTATCCTCTATTATTACTATTAGAGTATATATAGAATTTAATATAGTAAGGAAGGTAGCCCTAGCCCTTATTAAGAAGTTTAAAAGTAAGAAACTACTAAGCTATAGTAATATTAATATATATATCTACATTAAAATCTATTCCCTTAACAATATACTATAGTAACTAGCCTTAAAGTTTAAGGAGGTATATATAAAGAAACTATACTACTAGGGAAAGGAAATTAAACTTATCTCTAGAGTTACTAACATTAAAGAGTATAAGTAGGAACTAGTTCCCCCTATTACTAGAGGAGAAGCACTAATAACCCTTAATTAATAGTAACTATAAGAAAATAAGTTAAGAGAGGAATAAAACTAACAGTAGGAATAACTCCTCTTAGTACTCCTATAAGGTAAAATTTATAAGTTATCTATACTAAGATAACTTAATAATAGTATAGGTCTACCTATTTTTAAAGAAAAGGATATTATTAATATTAGCTATTATATCTATAGTAATAACTACTATAAAGAGGATAAGTAAACTTACTACTTTAATAATATCTAAAAGCTTTAGGAATACTAGTATACAGCTAAATACAGTAATAAAGACTACCTATACTATAAAATAGGCTAATATAGAGCTATCTTAAGATAGAGATAAATTATAGCTAAACCTACACTAAGTAAGACACTACCTAGACTAATATAATACCCTATATATAAAATTAAGATAGAAACCTTTAATACTATTATCTAGTATTAGTAGAAGAACTATAAATAGTAAGATAGACTTATTAAGGAATTTATTAATAGTAAAAACTAAACCCTCTTCTAAGTCTAGTATAAAATATATAAAGAAACTAGATATAGATACTATTACTAATTAGGAGACTAAGAGGAAGAGTATAGCTATAAGAACGTTATCCTAGGAAGTAGAATCTACTAGATAAAGCTTACTACTAATAAGCATAAAGACTAATATCTAGCCTAACTTATAAGAGGTATAAAATAATTAGTATTACTAGACTCTAAAGATAATAATAAAGAAGATAAAACTAATAACCTAAGCTCCCTAAAACAGTAGAAAGCAGACTTTAACTTCTCTATAATTAGCATTAAAAACTAGGGTAATAAGGTATAAAATAATTATTAAGCTATAACAGTAGATCCCTAAAGTATAATTAACCTCTACTACTACTAAATTAAGAAGTATAGTAAAGCCTAAATCTAGCCCTAACTAATGCTAGATATAGACACCTACCTAGAATTCCTTACTAAAGTAGAAGTAGTCTATAAATTCTGTATAAAAGAGGACCTACTATATATAAATAAGAAGTCCCTTACTATACACTAAAAAAGATAATATACTATTAAACTTAATTATTAAGTAGGAATTTACCCCTACTATATACTAGAGTATAGTATTATTATAAGTAATATGTTATCCTATATAAATAAGAGCTATACTGAAACCTATTTCTACTATATATACTACTAGTAGAAATTAAGTAATAATAAATTCTACCTTATTAACTAGAAGAAAGTATACTTTACCTCCTATTTAGATAATTTCCCTAGAGATAGATAACAATCCTTTAACTTAATAGTCTGCTAAGAACTACTACTTATATACTAGTAGCTAGAGCTATATAAAACAGTAGTAACTATACCTTAACACTTTAAAGACATACTTACTAAGGCCTAGGATACCCTCTAAAATAACACTAAGGTAAATAAGATTAGGAAGATTAATAACACTGTAAGAATAGCTCTAGGGAGATAGACAGCTATTAAGGAAGACTAAACCTTTATTATAGAAGAAGAGGTATAACTCTAAGTAGATATTAAAGAAATTATAATAATAAGATATAATAAGGTAGCTAGATTACACTAGATAATAATAACAATTATAGATATTAAAGAAATTATAATAATAAGATATAATAAGGTAGCTAGATTACACTAGATAATAATAACAATTATAGATATCTATAAGTTAGTAGATACTAGTAAGGGATAACTAAGAAACTATAGCTATATTATCTAATAAAACGCTACTATTAAGGATTAGATTATATACTATAGAATATACTATAAATTTACCCTTATAAAATATAATTATAATAACTTCTTCTAATCTAATAGAATAGCTATCTACCTAGACTAAAGCTATAATAGGTAGAATAAGAGACTAATAATAGTAGATTATAAATTAAGACTTAGCAGAATCCTGTATAAGGATATTAATATATTATATAAATGTTAGATACTATAGAAGCTAATAAAGCAGTATAACTATATCTATAGCTACTAGCTATAAGCTAAGTAGAAATACCTTATATATAATATCTTACTCTATATAGTATAATAAAAAGAATATATTATAGACTACTAATCCCTTAACATAGAAGTAGTAGATATTGTTAGCACTTAACTTATACTAGTCTAGTATTATAATAAATATAGTAACACTTATAACCTCTTTAGTAAAGATAGATAAAAGTATATATACTAAAAATAAATAAAGCAGATCTACTCTATTATAAAGCAATCTAAGGACTATATTAATTATAATACAGCAAAAGGTTATCTAAAACTAATTCTCTACTGCAGTTTCCTTTTTACTATAGAGAACTTTATAACAAAGCATAAGATATCTTACTACATTATAGAGTAATTTATAATACTATAACACTAAGGATAATAGATAGGAATATAATAACCTAGCAATAATAGTAACTAAGGCTTTAGCTAGAGTATAGGAATAATATTACTAAAATAGGTAATTATAGAAATAGGTAATTAGGATAGATTAAGGATAATTAAGATTTTTTTAGGGGGGGGGTTAATAATATATAGAAATAGATAATAAGAGTAGATTGCTAATTCTAGCAAGCTACTAGTATAGCTTAGCCGCAGATATAGCTAAGCGCATATAGACATTTTAGCAGACTATAAAGGTTACTACCTTAGAAGATCTATCTATAGAGAATACAAGGAAGTTACATCACATAATCTAGCACCTAAGGTGCAGGCCTTTAGCCTAACAGGCTGTTTTATATAAAGTAAGGTTAATAGAGATAGTAATAATGTTTTTAAGTAAGTAATTAGCTTAATTAAGTATTTTAGCTTTATTATTATTCTAATTTCTTTTCTTTTAACTACTAGTTACTTTAATCTAGCTTACTTTTATAGCTTTAGCTTATAGGGTAGCTTACTTCTTATTATTAATATAGTTATAAATAGCGTTAGTATTTATATTAGGAGGTAGGTTATAAAGCTTCTCTAATACACTTATAACGGTGAATTTAATTTAGCTATACTCTATAGGTTTCTAAGTATAGGATTACTTATAGGGGTAGCTACTAAGCTCTTTATCTTTAGTTAATAAGTCTAATTAGTTACTAAGCGTAGTATATACCCCTACTACTTTATATAACTTAGTAAGTAAGTTATAGAGGATATTTTTAAGTAAGTCCTTATATTCCTTTAGAGTTAAAGTAGTACTTTAGGAGTATTAGAGCTTAGAAATATTATTAAGCTTAGAGGCTACTTAAGTAAGTATAATATATTACTTAATAGTTTATAAGAAAGTTTTAATAGTAAAGGACCTCTTAATCTTAGGGATATAGTACTCTTTAGTATAAAGTATAATTTATACTAGTTATTAAGCTAGATGTTTAGATTAATACTAGTAGTAGTATAACTAATAACTTTATTATAGATATCTTAGATAGCTTTATAAGATAAGTCTTTATAAAGTATATAATAGGTTTTAAGTATCTTAATTAAGCTATAAAGAGTTATATTATCTTATTATAGAAGCTTTATATAAGCTAAGATAAGTATATTTATATAAACTATTATTAATACTTATAAAGTTATAAGTCTACTAAGTTATAGGATTTCTACTAGAAGTTTTTCTTACTAATAGTAGTTACTTAGTACTTAATAAAGATAGAATACTCCTCTTATATACTTACTGTTTTATAAGTAAGCTTAGTAGAGGACTTAAGAGTAAGGTTAAGTATAAGTTAATCCCCTTAAAGTTAGTTGTTTAGGGAGATATCCTTAGTAGTAGTAACTTATTTAGTGTAATTAAGAGAGGCTTAGATATACTTATCTTATAAGGCTTTATTATAGGAGTTAAGAAACTTATTAAAAGAAGGGAAGTTAAAGTTAACTTAAGATAGCTTAATAGTATTATCTAAGTTAATAAACTTCTAGATATCTTTAGTTTTTAAAAGGTAGTGTAAGATATTATACTAAAGTAGTTAGTCCTCTTATATAGTAAGAGAGCTATATAGTTTAATTAAAGTATTAAATATAATAGATATAGAGGTTAAAGTTATAATAAGTAAGTTAAGAGAAAGAAGATATAAAAAAGAGGTTTTATAAAAGATAATAACTAACTTAAATAGTAGTTTAGTTAGTATAATAATAATCTAGGGTATTATTAGTTAGAGCTAGGTTTATAACTATTATAAGAATAGTTACTTAAGTATAGAGATTATTAGTTAAAAGTAGCTTAAATTAAATATAAAAGGAATAGCTCTATAACCTCTATCTAAATAGGCGTATAGAGCAGAGCCTCGCGTCACGCAGAGTGAGGGCTAGTTAGGGCACACGCGGACTATCTATTGTTCCGGGGCCGACCGGGCTGGACCTACTGTGATGGGCTCCACCCATCGTGAGGGTATCACGACAAATGGCAAAGATTGTAGGAGGTAGCGCAGGCCAGGGAAGTCGTAAGATCCACGGCTGGGAACCCGCGCTCAGAGAGTTACGCAACCGCCTCAGTATCTCTGGCGTGGAACCGACCCGGGATGATGCGTGACATGGAAGAGAAGCTTGGGGATATGGATGGTTTTATAACACTTGATACAACCTACACGAGAGTGACACTGCTAAGAGGGCACTCGGAATGCAGAAGCTGGCCATCGAAGCCTTGTGCTGAAGGGCTGGACGAAGACGGAGTCGTTGCAGTGGATAAAGTCCTCTTCGTATCGACAACAAGAATGAACGGTAGGATGATACTGGTACAGAGAAGAATTACAAGATCTGCTAAGATAGGAATTGAACTAAAACATTGGGAGTGTTGGCAGACTGGCGATCATGCGTACATGTTAATATTGCGGCTGAACTATTCCATGACCTCCATGACCTCCGTGATGCGCATTTCCTTCACGGCTCTGACAAGGCCATCGATAGTCCAGGGGTATTTCGGTCACCGAGAAGTCGTGCAATATCAAAATTCAACCATCTCGTGACCATCATCCGTCGTCGGGCGTCTCCGGTTCATGCCTTGAGTTCCTTGGCAGTCGCTGGCCAGTGGCTGTGGGGGGGAGGGTGCGCGCCGCCGCCGCCGCGAGAGGAACAGATCTCATACCGAACGAACCCTATGGCCTAAACGGGCCGGGTTGTCGGTTCTCTAGTACTTACGAAACCGATGGGCATTGAAAACGGGCCCTCGTCGTGATACTGGAACGAAATGTTCCCGCGGTGGCGGGTTCTGGGACGGTCAGACCCCATCTGCTCTGCGCCCGTTCGCCTCCCCTCTCCGTGTTCCGAGGAACCCCACCCCCCCAGTTCTAACGCATCAACTCTCCAGCAGCAGCCATGATGATGTGACGGCTCTGGCAAGACGGCGAACGCTTGGACGGTGCTGGGGCTCGAACAGCTCACTGGCGACAACGGTCTCTTCTTCCTCTTTTGCTTCTTCTTCTTCTTCTTTTTTTTTTTTCTGACGGGAGGAAGGGGACTGTTTCTCTCCATGCTGCTGAAACGGTTAAAACGGACCTGGCCACGGCCTGCAAAGACCATCTCGGGGAGCGCATTCGTCTCCCGGCGGAATGGTGTTTGTCATGTCAGAGGTGTGGCAGCCAGGCGATCTACTTTCTTGCGAGGGTCGGTGACCCCCGTCCGTCAAACTCGTCCACCCCGTTGGGCCTCGCGACGAATCGAAACCGCGGGAATGGGGAGGGGGGGGTGCTCGGTGTCATGCACGACCGTTGAAGCGACTCGGTTGGTCGATTTCGAGGGGGTTCGTGGGTGTTTGCGGTAAGACTTCTTTTTTTTTTCGGAACTGGTTTGCGAACTTCTTCCGAGCTTGGCCGCCACGCGCGGGGTTTGTTTGGGTGCTCGACCCGCTCTGTTGTCAGTTCGTCTTGTTTATCCAGATCCGCACGCAAAGCAAGCCTTGGTTGACACCGAGACGGAAGATGGAGTTTTCAGGGGCCAAGAATGGAAGTTGATGGTCGAGTTGATTGTGTAAGTTGCGAGCTGTAAGGTCTCTCTGCAGAGCATTCATTGCATTGCCGGTTCAAAGGCTGTCTGCGATTCTGTGTCTCTTGAGCGTGTAAAGGTAATCAAACAAGATAGAGAGAGCCCTTATCTTGTCTGCAGAGAAGCGTTCATTCCCCTGGACGTATCGATAGTTCTTGTTGTTGTTGTAGTTGTTGTTGTTCTCTTAGCATGCGAGAGAGCACGAAGTCAGAAGACAAGCTACAGAAATGGACTGTTGAACCAGCCAAGTGCCTTCTGACAAGCTCACCCATTCACACTCTAGCCAGCACTCATCCATGTCTCTCTCATCTGATTTATTCTCGCCCAAGCTTCTCCATGAACCTAACCTGTATGTCTGACAGGGGTGGCAAACCAAGCCAAAAAAAATTCCACAGAATAAGATCGAGACAGAAACACAATCACGACCAACAACAGTCCCAGCCAGGCCTAGCAAAAGGCTTGATCAGTGGGAGGCTTGAACTCCCGGCCTTGGCATTACGCAACATTTCCGGTGAAATATTAGTACCACGCTCTAACCAACTGAGCTAACCGACCAATTGGTTGTTGTTGGATGATGCTGAATTGTGGGCATCCATATTGGGCTTCAGTGGAGTTGCGAAATCAGTCGTTGCAATTCCATTCCGGCCGCGGACCCCGGACAGCTGTCCTCGAGCTCCACCACCGGCATCGAAAACCGGTGTCTTAAATAACTAGGTAGCGTTATTTGAAGAGAACGTGTACAAAAACTGGCGTTTCTAAATACGACTGTTTTGTTCTTTCAGTTAGAGAACCTACAGGTGTTGGGCTTGAGCTTGGGTTGGTTGAAATCAGCAAGTTAGTTAGGTACCTACTTACAGGTGGGTGGGTGTACTAATACGTGCGCCAGCGCAGCTGGTTAGGGGGTGTTGTCAGGTCTAGATTAGTGAGCATAGGCGGCGAGGAGTTACACCAAGGGGAACGCTAACTGTAAAAGCAACGAGCATTGTACTCCTGTTGATCCTCTTGTCCCCCTTGCATCAACAAACCAGTCGGTAGTCGCGTTCATGTCAGCCTCCCACAGGCTGGTACCTAGCTGTACACGTGCCGCTTCGTGATACGCGTGGACCTTGGACCGCCAGACCGTGCATGACATGCCCGGGTTGACATACTCTGTAGGTAGGTAGTGTAAGGTACGGTACGGTACCTCGTAGTGTAGGCAGGCGACGCCTGGCCTGGCCGGATCTGAGTCCGAGACTCCGCGACGGCTCTAACCACCCGATCGGCGCGCCATGTGGCCCCCCTAAAGTCCCCCCACCCGAGCCCCCTATGCGTGCTGCCAAGGGGCAAAAATAGCCTGTCTGTCTCGCCGCCTGGGTGTCACGCAAACAATGACATTGACCGCCCTTTGGTCTCTTGTTCGTGGGTCAAGCGCCCATTGCCCAAAACAAAACATCCCCTCCCGCCTTCTTCCTGAAACCTCGCGTCACGAACCTGCTCTCGAACACCGGCTCTGTCCATAAACAGAACAGACTACAACAGTCCTACACACACACACACACACACACACACAGAGAGAGAGAGAGGCCGAAGCTTCTCACCGTTCACGACGCATGGAACGTTCGTGTCATCCTTCTACCCCGGATTCTTGAAACGCGGCCGCGCCGTGCCATGTTTGTTTTGAAGGCATCAACGGCCAACAAACGCATCGATCCCCGCCGTGCCCGCCATGGACTTCAAGGCCCGAGAGCCAATGTGCGTCAATGCCATGCCTCCCCAGGCTGCCGACGGCGACGACGACGACGACGACGAGAAGACGCCGCTCCTTTTGAACGGCCGGTCCTGCAGCTTCTCGACCGACATGATGCCAGATGAGAGCCAATCTCATCATCCTCGCGCCATCACCACCACTACTACGACGACTAGCAGCATCAATACCATCAACACCATCACCAAGGAACTCAACTACGACAACCGCTGTTCTACCGCCGAGAGGTCCAGACCAACAGCCCGTCGCCTTCTGCCGAAATGTACGAGACCATGGATCACCGGCGTGTCCGCCTTGTACCTCACGGGCCTCATCCTAATCTCGACCTACTATGCCAGCAAGCTATTCGACGCCGGCAGCTGGCCAGCTCGCCATCCAGCACAACCAGCTGCTTCTCCAGCCTCTCCGGCGGCCTCTCCAGCCTCGCCAGTCCGGAACCGGGAGGCGGCCGTCTCCAAGGCGGCCGCCTTTGTGGCCCGGCTCAACCTGACGGAAAAGACGCGCATGGTCACTGGCCGGCTCGGGCTTGAGGCTGGCGGCTGCATCGGCAACATCGCCCCGGTCGACCGCGTCGGCTTCCCGGGCCTCTGCCTGCTCGACGGCCCCACGGCCCTCGACCGCGCCGACCTCGTCAGCGTCTTCCCCGCGGGGCTCACCACGGCCGCCAGCTGGGATAAGGAGCTCATCTACCAGCGCGGCAGGGCCCTGGGCGACGAGTTCCGCGACAAGGGCGTCCACGTCGGGCTCGGGTACGTTTCTATGTCATTTTTTGATGTCTCTTTTACCTCGTTTTGTTACTAACGTGTGTGTGCTCGACAACGACAGCCCGGTCGCCGGACCCCTTGGACGCCAGCCGCTGGGCGGCCGCAACTGGGAGGGCTTCTCGGTCGACCCGTACCTCACGGGCGTCGCCATGCGGCTCACCATCGAGGGCATGCAGGACGCCGGCGTGCAGGCCTGCGCCAAGCACTTGATCGGCAACGAGCAGGAGACCCAGCGGACCAACTCGTGGCTCGCCAACGGCACCGAGATCGCCGCCATCTCCTCCAACATGGACGACCGCACCCTGCACGAGCTGTACCTCTGGCCCTTTGCCGACTCCGTCCGCGCCGGCGTCGCGAGCGTCATGTGCAGCTACAACCGCCTGAACCAGACGTACGCCTGCGAGAACTCGGCCCTGCTGAACCACGTGCTCAAGACGGAGCTGGCCTTTGACAGCTACGTCGTGTCCGACTGGTTCGCCACCCACTCTGGCGCAGACGCCATCAACAACGGGCTCGACATGAACATGCCCGGCCCCATCGGCCACGCCCAGGCCCTCACCGGCGAGACCTACTGGGGGCCCAACATCACTCGCATGGTCAGGAACGGCTCCGTCCCCGAGGCCCGCCTCGACGACATGGTCCGCCTCATCATGACCCAGTACTACCTCTTTGACCAGGACGCCGCCGACTACCCGCCCGTCGACCCGTCCATCGCCTACACCATCGCCGCCCAGTCGAACCTGCTCGACCTCGTGCCCCTCGACCCGCCGCCGAGCCGCGACGTGCGGCGCGACCACGCGAACCTCATCCGGAAGCTGGGCGCCGAGGCGACCGTCCTCCTCAAGAACGTCAACGGCACCGCCCTGCCGCTCCGGAACCCCGCCAACATTGGCGTCTTTGGCAACGACGCTGCCGATCCGGCCGACGGGCTGGTCTTTGGCGCCGGCTTCGAGATCGGCACCCTCTCCGTCGGCGGCGGGTCCGGCACGGGGCGGCACACGTACCTCGTCTCGCCGCTCGAGGCCATCAGGGCGAGGGCGCGTCGGACCGGCGCCCGCGTGCAGCACATCCTGAGCAACAAGGTGCTGGCCGCCGGCGACTTCAGCGGCCTCTACCCGGTGCCCGAGGTCTGCCTCGTCTTCCTCAACACCTTCGCGTCCGAGGCCTACGACCGGACGAGCCACGAGGCCGACTGGAACTCGACGCTGGTCGTCGACAACGTGGCGAGGCGGTGCCCCAACACCGTCGTCGTGACGCACTCGGCCGGCATCAACACGCTGCCGTGGGCCGGCAACCCCAACGTCACGGCCATCCTGGCGGCCCATCTCCCGGGCCAGGAGACGGGGAACTCCATCGTCGACGTCCTCTGGGGCGACGTGAACCCCTCCGGCAGGCTGCCCTACTCCATCCCCGTCCACCCGCGAGACACGGACGTCCCCATCGTCAACCTCACCGAGGCCGAGGTCACGTCGCCCACGGCCTGGCAGGCCAACTTCACCGAGGGCCTCCTGATAGACTACCGGCGGCTGGACGCCGACGGCATCGATCCCCTGTACGAGTTCGGCTTCGGTCTGAGCTACACCACCTTCGGCCTGGAGTCGTCTCTGGAGGTCGAGCAGCTCGTCAACGACGTCGCGGCCGCGCCGGACCCCGCCACGCCCAACGCCCCCGGAGGCAACCCGGAGCTCTGGGAGCCCGTCGTCCGCGTGACCGCCCGCGTCCGGAACACCGGGCCCGTCGCCGGCGCGACGGTCCCCCAGCTCTACGTCTCGCTGCCCGCGGACGCCGTCCCCGAGGGCACGCCCGTCCAGGTGCTGCGGGGGTTCGACAAGGTCTTGCTGGAGCCGGGGGCGTCTGCCGCCGTCGCCTTCGACCTACTGCGGCGCGATGTGAGCTACTGGGACGTGCCGTCGCAGACCTGGGTCATCCCGGACGGTCCGATCGGGTTCCGCGTTGGTTTCAGTTCTCGGGATATCCGCGCGACGGCGAGCCGTGTTGTTCGTTCGTCGTAGATGTTTCTTGTAGAAAACTGATATGAAAAGCTTTGCCTTCCTGATGTGCTGCAACTATATGGCGATGAAGCTTGCTGTTGTCTTCATACACCGTGTTCTGTAATTATCTGCTTCCCCTGCCCTCACCTACCACATTATCAAACTCCATCTTCGTAAAAGAGACTATGTGCCCCATACCCTCGCCGTCCATGAGCCCATGAATGTAACAATCACCAATGATCCCAAATGAACACCGGCCCGTGTCTCGGAGGAACCTCCCTGGTTCAAGTTCCAGATGTGTCTTGCTGTCTCAACCTGGCATCGCGTGGTGGTGGTGGTGGTGGTGGTAATGATGATGATGATGATGATGATGGTAGAGCTGCGGCTATGAGAACCTGGTGGTTTGCCACCTACAAACCTAGTTCACCAACAGCTGATGCTAAGAAATATTGGGCCAGAGGGAAGTATGAGCTGCAGTTGTGCCCTGCGGAAAGCTGGCCTATTCCAGCACTTTGACATAGGTACACATCACTCGACTCAACGGTGCTCTGTTGAAGCGTGCCAATTCAATTAAAGGCTACCTAGTCAAATGCAAAATCTAGGTTGTGTATAAGCCGCCCACGCGCACTCGGAGATTCAGTCATAGGCTTATTCAATTTAACCACAATCCGGTTGATCTTCCTCCCAAAGCCATACTCGGACAGCAGCTTGCTTGTTGTACGATAGGCATCGGTATTCGAAAGCAGGTGCCACGCTAGCCTCTGAGACGCACCGCCGGCAGATCTGCTTAAAGTATAATCCAATGTTTGATTCATTCCAAGCGCTTTATACGCCATCCGAATTCGGGTTCGTGACTCCTCAAGACCAACATATCGCACACGCTTCAAATCACCACGTGTGACGTTTGGCTGTATGTCCCACAACTCCATCTGCATTGCGATGTTCTGTAGTCTTTTCGATCCACGTCTTCTTTTTTCCTGCGAAGTATAGTCGTCGAAGACAACCATGATTTCTGGCAAAACTCCGACGGTCAAGATTGGCGTTCGGCCTTTTTCAAAGTAATTGGTGTGCACATCATACACAAGACCATCTTGATGAAGAAAATACTGATTACTTTTCTAATAAATTAGTGTGTTAGTACCACCACAACTTATGTCGGTGCTATAACTTGGTCTACTACGTACAAACAACTAAGTCATGTTAGCTCCATGTCTTGTTTGCAGGCCGTCAGAAGAGAAGACTATGAACTGCAGTTCGGCAAAGCGAATTTCACTTACATTCATACAAACGCACAACTGCGTGGACAGAAGTGCAGAAAATGTGAATAGGCCCAGCTTGAACTGCATTGCTGTTGCTTGGAGCAAGCAGATGGGGAAATTAGGGCGAGAGATGTTGGAGAATTAACTTTGGGGACGGAGCACTAGTACGTGTGCGTGTGTGAGAGAGAGAAAGAGGGTGAAAGAGAGTGAAAAAGACAGAGAGATGGAGAAAGAGAGATGAAGAGAGGCTAATTAGAGATGTGGTGCTAGAGGCGCTTGGCGAATAGGTTCAAGTATTATATAACTGAGGAGATACAGTCTATCTAATCAACCATCCGCAGGGAAGTGTATTTATCACGGGCTGATCTTCTGGACATTATGCCTGAATGATCTATATGTAGACGGGCTTAGCACACCACCAGAGTTCCCTGACAATCCGTCACGTCCGAGTCTGTTTCCTATCGATTCGTTGGGCGCATGACTGCCCCGGATATCACCGTAATGAGTCTGCTAAAGAATTGAGAGAATTGCTGGGGTGTACCTGCAGAGATCTATTATTTTGATTTATGCTTGACCTTGATTGGCTCCTACTGTTGGTTCGTGCGCATCGGGCGCTGCCGCCGACCCCTGCTTGCTGACTCCTTTTCCCTCTTCATAGCCATCAGTACCACCAAATTATTGAGGTCATCACCAGTTTTGACTGCTGGATCCAATAGGTTCTACGCTAGTCAAATTAGCGTTCTTCAATCACCAGTTTTAAACTGCCCACACGCTAACGTGCCCTTTAACCAACACATACCTACGGCCCGAGTTATCGGCGGAAAAACACCCATTTTCCCCACAACCTCAACCAGCAGTTACTGTCTGCTGTAACACCTTGATAAGTACCATGAAGGCAGACTTCTAACATCACTACAGTGCTCTATTAGTAGTGTGCTGCTATTGCACAATATTCAACTTGTAAACAACTCGATACCTAGGCATAGAAGCTCCAAAATAGAACTCAAATGATACAACCCATCACGTTTAAGTTTTAACGCAATGTGGTCCTAAAAAGTGGACTCTGTGTTTACCAGTACGGATACGGATAGATCATATACATGATACACCTGCAACTTAAGCAGCCTCTCTCAAAATATCGTGTCGGAAATGAGATGCACAAAACGTAGGCTTAGCGGTAAGCCAGCATGTCTAAGAGTATTAGAGTAAGGAGGCTGCTTGTTAGAGATGCCTTCTAGGCCGACAGGATAGCCCTCGCTGCCGATGCAATGATCCCCTTTCGATCGACGATGCTAACTGCAAATCCCCTCTAGCATGTGACCCTGTGCCGACTTTATCTATCAATCAGGAGACGGGGTGGCTTGGTCATGCATCTAATTATACATTAATTACCAGGTCTCGTGCGCCTTGCATGTCGATCAACAAGACGCAGGTGATGGCAGCCTTCCGCACAGCGGCGGCCGGGAGCACGCCCGCCTTTTGTGCTCTGTCGAAATAACCCGAGGGACGTAGGTACACCAAGGGCACTTTGGACTCTGGGGGTGCTCAGAGACGGGAGATAATAGTAGCCCAGCTCGGCCAGCCGTTTGGCAGCAACAGAGAGACTGCCGCAGGTCTTCATACATTCCCAGGCAATAGGCTTTGTAAGGGCCCAAGGTGCCTAGGAAGGCAGAATTGCATGCTACAAACCAATGGTTCCAGTTTCGGTCGAGTAGCGGGCCGGTCGGTGCAAGTCCCAAGTGGTCAACTTCATCGTCTCTACTGTGGCGGCCTCCCTTTCATCCTGGAACTCCTCACCCTTCACTTCTCAAGCATCTGAATCTTCCACCAGCCTCTTGAGCGCCTCCAAGCTGCCCTTCTCCCAAGCGACAACCTTGCCCTGCCACTTGTCCCCGGCGCCGCCTCCCTTGACACCCGTCACGACGTCTTTGATTCTCGGGACCATCGCCTCGACGCCGCCCTTCTCCCCGAGGACGACAAGCTGCCCGCTCTTCTTCTCCTCGCCCGTGGCCACGACAACCACGCCGCCGCCGCGCGCCGCGACAACGTCCTTGACTCCGGCCGTGACCCACTTCACAAAGTCGGCGTTGCCGTCGGCGCGGTGGACCCAGACGCTCTTCCCGGTAGTCTGCAGCTTCGCCCGGGCGGAGTCGGCCTCGAACCCGGCCACGTCGGAGAGGAGCTTCTTCTCCCGCCTCTTGAGCTCCGCGACGGAGCCCTGCAGCGCCGCGACGCCCCGGACCACCTCGTCGGCGGCGTTCTTGCACGACAGCAGCCGCGAGACGGACCCCACGGCGCCGATGGAGGCCGTCGCCAGGCCGATGGCGCGGTCTCCGGCCGAGAAGTAGAGGCGGAAGTTCGTGCCGTGGACCGGCTCGCCGTGATGGACGAGGATGAGCGAGACGTGGGAGGTTTGCGAGAGGTGGGTTCCGCAGCACCTATCGGTCCATCTGTCAGCGGATGAAGCGTGTTTCTATACATACTACACCATTCGTGTTGTTGCGTGGGTGGTAATGGGCATGAGGGACGAGGGAGCCCTCCGTACGTGTTGCGATCAATGTCTCCGATGCGGATGACGCGCACGACCCCCTTGCTCTGGTCGTAGTCTCCGGGCATCTTGTGGACCTCGGCGTCCTCCGGGGCCGTCGTCTCGACGGTGACGGGCAAGCCCGCGCGCACGATCTCGTTGCACCGGGCCTGTACGGCCAGGATCTCGGCGTCGGACGGCCGGCGCGGCAGGTCGACGTAGTTCATCGCGCCGTCTTTCCCCATGCCCCAGCCGAGAGTTTCGAGGCCGTCGTCGTGCGCCTTCATGACGGCGGAGAGGAGGTGCTGGCCGGTGTGCTGCTGCATGTGGTCCCACCGGCGCCGGAAGTCGACCTCTTGTCGGACCCTCTCGCCCGGCGTCAGCGGCCGGGGCGAGTGATAGACGCAGCGCAGCCCGACGCGCTCGACGAACTCGATCGGGATGGGATCCGCCGCCGTCATTCTCGTCGTGTCCTCCGCGTCTGGTCTCAGGGGCGTGATCGTTCCGTGGTCCGATGGCTGGCCGCCGCCTGGAGGGGGACACACCGGGGTTCTTCGTCAGTTTTTCCGTCTCCCTTTTCCCTGATGTGTTGCTCACTTCAGGGCTATGATGGATTGGCGGCATGTACCTTCGGGGAAGAGGACCGAGTCGGCGAACTCGATGAGCCAGGTTTCCACGCTGCTCCCGTCGGCGGCGGCATCCGCAGGCTTGTTCTTCTTGTCTTTGCTGCCATTCTTCTTGATCGCCGTGGAAGGGGGCCGTTTCTCGCACGAGAGGACTTCTGCCTCCAGTGTCTTGAGGTACGACTGGGTTTGACAAGCTAGAGCGCCGACGACTTGTGCTACTCGTGTTGATTCCGTCACTGCCATTCTGCTTTTTTCACCCGGGATGTTTTCTTGAGTGACCTGCTTGTTCAGTGAGTCAATTCGGGATGTGAGGCGGATAGTGAGATGAGTGTGAAATGACATGAGATAAGCCGATGAGGCAAGTGAGGATCCGTGCCATCATGCCAGCTGGTGCCAGTTGGCGATCGGCGTTAATGCCTTTGAAGGGAAGAGTGGATACTGTGTCACGTGTCTGAGTGTGCTTTTGCTCACGTGATCTTGCCGAGAATCCCCCGCGTGCCAAGACTGAGGCTCAGGGCTTGAGCTCGAACAAACACACCTCGAGTCAGATGCTCCGGAGACATGACGACGAGTGACGCCACGCTGTCGGATCCTGCACCTGGACCATGCCCGCCAGCCAGCGGCCGAGTCCTTGGGACGAACCTTTGTCGGCAGTGCTGGGCTCCGGATGCCGCACATCCCGAGCTGATGAGGTCCAACACGTCTGGCCATGAGATGTTGAAGGAGGAAAAGTTGAAGTAGGAAAAGTTGAAGTACAACACATTATATTTACTACATACTCATGACAGCCATGATGGAACCAGCCCTTGCCCGGATATACGCCGCGTTTATGGCGCCGCGTTGGACGCACACGTCCATGGCCTGGTGGCCTTCTCCGTCGCGATGGCCTCGATAGACGCCCACAGGCCGAGCACGCAGATGAGGAAGCCCGTCAGGAACAGGCACACGTTGGCGACGAACTTGCAGGTCTGGCGGCCGTCCTTGAACCAGTTGCCGTAGTGCATCCAGAGCCAGAAGATGCCGGGCAGGCCGTACGAGAACCACGAGGCGAAGAGGGCGCAGATGAGGCCGAGCAGGCTGTTGAAGACGGGGATCGACTCGGCGATGACCATGGACAGCGCCCAGATGCCGACGACGATGGCGACCCACGCGATGCCCGAGAGCTTGGTGCGCCGGACCATATGCTTAGTGTTGCGGAACAGGCGCGAGAAGATGTATTTCGCTGCCACGTGGCCGTAGATGACGCCGGCGATGACGATGGTCGGGATGGCGATGCCCCAGATGGCCTTGCGCATCGTCTTGGACGCGGCGGCCGAGAGCGCGGGCGAGGGGACGTCGGGGCCGACGAAGACGTAGATGCAAACGGCCGCCACCAGGTACAGCGTCGTGTCGGCGATCTGGAGGAGGGCCAGGGCCTTGGGCCAGTCCTCGGGCTTCTTGAACTCGCCGATGACGCTGAAGAAGCAGGAGTGGCTGGCTGGGAGGGGGGGAGGGGGAAATGGCTGTTAGCGAGAGTTGCGAACGATTTGATTGTGGCATGCTGTTTGATGGGACTCACAGAAAGCGATGGCAATGTTGGTGACGGCCAGGAACGCGCCGGTGAAGCCGAGTTGCCGGCCGACCTCGATGCTGCCCGTGCCGATGGGACGGCTGACGGCGACGTCACCGAGGGTCATGAGGACGGCGAGGGTGATGGACAGGCACGCTGTAAACCGAGTGAGTTGTCAGCAACCCAAATCTCCTCCGTCCAAAGAAAGAAGTCTCCCCCCAAATCAAGGGGGGCGCCTGCAACACTGGTTTGACTCACAGGCCATGGACATGTAGCTCGTGTACTTGAGCGTCCGGGGAAAGTTGAGGACGGCGAAGACGGCCAGGCCGACGACGGCCCAGACGATGGTGCAGGTGGACGAGTTGGTCAGGGTGTTCATGCAGATGGTCCAGGTGAGCAGATGGGAGCCCATGACGAAGACCTGAAAGGTGACCTGGGCCCAGCCAAAGACCTCCTGGAAGACGGCGCCCATGCCGATGGACTTGCCGATGACCTCGACGGCGTCGCCAAAGTTCTGCACAAAGGGGTACTCGTTGCGGAACTCGGCCAGCACGAGGCCCGAGTAGGTCGACAGGAAGCTCATGAAGAGGATGAGGACGATGCCCGGCACGAGGCCGACCGTCGCCAGCACCGAGGGCAGCGAGAGGATTCCGAGGGACACGGTCTCGGCGATGAGGACGATACCGCCCTGCCTATTTGTCGGGGGAGGGAGGACTTGGTCAGCTTTTTTTTTTTTCTCTCTTTGTTTCTTCGTATCGTTGGGGGTCCGAGGAGGGGGAGGAGGGGAGCGAGCATGTCGTCCAACGTACCACCACGTCAAGGTCTTGTAATCGATCAGCTCGCCGTCCTCGCCGGCCAGCACGCTGTTCTCCTCCGTCGTCGCGGGCGCGTAGGCCGGCGCCGCCTCTTCGGCGGCGGCGTCCTTCTGGGCCTGCTTCTGAGCCGCCGACATTTCGGGAGTGGCCTGGTTATCGTCCACGTCTGCCGCGTTGCCCATGGTTGTCATCGGTTGGGGGTGGTGGTCTTCTTGACGCGGATGGGAGGCAGGAATTAAGGGTGTGCAAGTGGTCGAGGAGAGAGAGCGAGAGAGAAAGAGAGAGGAAGAGAGAAGACGGCGAGAAGACTGGAACCACGAGGTATGGGGAAACCGGTAGAAAATGCCCCTTGATCCAAAGAGACGCGCATCTGGTGAAGGGGAGGGGCCCAGAATCTTTTTGATATAATCCACCACGCGCCGTCATCGGCCTCGCGAGGTGGGAATCCCCAGTGCGGGCGAGGTGTGTCATACGAGCCATCTGCCGAGGCGATCTCGGCGCATCCGCACACTATCCATCCGTATGCGCAGGCACGCAGGTACACACAACACACACTACACGGGGGGACGGTTGTGGGTGGCACGGTGGGTGAGGCCAGGGTTCCGGCACCTCGCGGTGCATTCTTAGCAAAGGGACTGACTGACTGACTGACTGACTCGGGCCCGCACTTCCGGCCCACTCGGACGGTGGCGATTTGGGGACCTGGACCCCCTCTTGATTCCTGAGTCCATGAGTCCTTGGACGGGGAGTGGGAGCCTCATCCGCCACTACCACCACCACAGCCGATGTTGCCACGGAAGCCTTCCGCAACGTCTTGGGTAAGCTCCGGGGGGGGTGAGGGCATCATGGGATGCTGACCGAGGAAGGAAGATCCGATCTTTTTTGCGGTCTCGGTGAGACGGGAGTTTCCAAAGACTCTGTATGACTCTGTTCCAGTTGACTTTGGCTTATACTAGTAATACCCTTCGTCCGCCTATTTCCCTCCCCTCAAATGTAGGTACCCCAACCAAACCCCCGCCGCTCCCCCCCAAGTTACTAAAATTTCAGTTCCCTACAGATATTGGTAAAGCAGAAGCAGCCAGAGACAAAGGGAAACAAAGAGACCAGGCGATGGACACATGGCTGCCAGGCGCGTGCCCTCGTCTAAAAGTTTTCGGGCGCGCAGAACGGACGCCAAACTCCACCATGTTGGCTAATAGTTACGTGATTATATCCACCACGAGCGCCGGTTTTTTCATTCTTCTTTTTTGTTACGGAGTACAGACATCCGTACTAATGATCACATCCCCCCCCCCCCCAGTTGGCGGTGGAGAGCATATGCCGTCCTTCCAACGCAGGGTGGCAGGTTCCCCAAGCTGCCCATTGCCCATCTTTAGCCCCGTTGCTTATACATGGATTATGAGATTATTCTTTGCCTTGTCTTGTGACTCTTGTTAAGTTGGACTCCCGTTCTCTGGTCGGGGTCCACAGTCCCGTCTCCCTGATCAAAAGAAAATCTACTTATTCGGTTCCTTTCCCCCCCGCGTGCTTTCGACCGCTCCACCGCCTACCGACTAACCGGCCGACCACCGGCCTTGTGCGCAGGATTTGCTTGCTTGCCCCCCCTTGGTCAACTGTTGTCTGCCTATCTCCGTAGCGTAGACAGACTTTCATCAGAGTCGTTGGGCCCAGGAGTTGTGTTTTGTAAAGAGTATGGGCTGCTCTTAAACACACAAAGACATGCCGTTCGTTGCATGCATGCATGCGTCATGTGGCCAGACGCTCCTCTCGGGAGCCCGCGGCGAACCGTTGGGGTGCAGCAACGCCGGCGGAGCCTCTGCCGCCACCGCCGACCGGTTCTGGCCCGCCGCCGCTGCTCATTCGCGTCCTTGGGAAAAGGGAGGGGGTCGCGATCCTAGGTACACTACAGAGTAGGTAGTTCAAGAGTCGAGACAACGTTCCATGTCCCTGCAAACGCACGTTCGCACATAACACGTGGGTTGGAAGAACAGAACGGCGCGAGTTTATTTCGGAAGTTTTCTAGCTTTCATTATAGTTTTCCGTGTGAAGGCACCCCCCTCCCCTCCCCTTATTTTACTCACGCCGCTTGATGAATCTCATATCTCTCTCTTATAAGTTGCAAGTTATCCCCTTCTTCCCCCAGATCTCACATCCATGGTCCTATCCCTCTCCCCGCAGAACGGAAGTGTGCTTCTAGAATCTAGAGCGAGCCGGGCAGAAAGAAGACGGTGGACCTGTCTGGGCCCTGGACGGGATACCCCCAAGATTGAGGACAAGAAATCGTTCTACATTGCAAGAGGGCCCTGAATTTCCTGTGCTCATCTGTGAATGGGAGAAAGAAAAAAGGAGGGGGGATGGGTCCTCATCCCAATGCTATCGACCAAGACTAGCCGCTCCCGGAACTGAACTTGCTGTTGCAGCCCGGGACCATGTCCATGTCCATGTCCAGTCCAGCCCTATCCACGAGTCTTTTAGTCCATGACTCTGGTGTCGATCGGCGACGGACTAAGTTGATTCCCGAGACCACAGTTTGTCGCCTTGCTTCAAGTCGCATCTGTTTCCACTGACTCTCGCATAGCTGGGCACTCGTTTCTGTCTTTTTCCTCCCCCTCCCCCTCCCCCCCTCCATCTTTTCTTTTCTTATGTACGGTTCATGTTCTATATGTCCCCCCCCAAAGGGTCAACACAAACACGAAAATCAGGTCGAGCTGACAGCGTCAGGTATCCCTCCTCTCGAAATGAATCCACTTATACACAGCAACGCCTGCATTCACCATTCCGATATCAACTCTGCGAACATCCCGGGCAAACAGCAATGTGCTCGTCTCTCATGTCCGGTGTATTGACTCGGAGGCGGAGACGGAGGTGACTCCCTAGGTATCTATCTAAACTCCTCATGAAACTCATGCCAAACACCGCCTTTCTTTCCTCCCCTTTGGTTGTATGTACATTATAATTACAGTTTATATCTCCGTGGTAGGGCCCGGTCACGCCGTCACGGCCTCCCTTCACTTCGTCATCGGGGTGATGATGACCACGACCCAGTCGACCCTCTCGTCGGCCGTCTTGAGCGGCGTCCAGTGGCTCGTCAGCTTCTCCATCTTGCCGCCCGCATCTCCCACCAGGCTCGCGAACCCGGACCGGCTGACCGGCCGACCATGCCTCCTCGCGCCGCCGCCTCCACCGGCCCTACTACCGTCCATGTCATCCGCCCTCGACGACCGCCCGCCACCGCTGCTGCCGCCGCCGCCGCCGCCGAGACCAATGAGGCTGCCCTTGCGCGCCAGGTACCCGCCCCCGAGCATGATGTCCAGCGTGGCCGACTTGCCGTCCCGCAGGATGCGCTCGCGCACCGTGTTCCGGAAGCTCTTGGTCACGGACGGCGAGTCGGCCAGGTCCGAGAGCACGGCGAAGATGTCGCGGTGGGCGACGCTGTCGGCGAACAAGCCGAGGCCGAGGGCGTCGAGCGCCGCGGCGGAGCAGAAGGCCACACTGAGCTGCTGCGAGGTCTTGCGCTTGTTCGGGTCGGCCGGCAGCGACGACGACCGCGGCGGGAAGCCCGAGGGCCCGTCGGTGTGCTGCAGGACGATGAGGCGGCTGTAGGCCGGGTAAACCGGGTCCGTCGGGGCGGACGCGAGGGAGAGGCGCTCCTCCGAGGTCGAGACGGTCTGCAGCTGCTCGAGGACGAGGTCGACGTTGTGTTTCTGCTGCTGCACGTTCTCCTGGTTGTTGTTGTTGCTGCTGTTGTTGCTGTTGTTACTGTTGAGGTGCGCCGCCGCGTGCTTCCGGAAGGGTTGGAAGAGGCTCTTCTTGGGGCCCTTGTTGTGCAGGCTGTCCCGGCTGCGCAGGCTCATCCGCCGCTCCTGTTTCCTCTCGCGACTGCCGGCGCGGCTCATCCGGCGGCTCACGCGAGATTCCCGGCCCGAGGCGGCGGCGGCGGCGACCTCCTTCGCTTCGTCCGGGACCGGCGGCGGCCCGGAGTTGAGGATGCGGAGGAGGTCCTTGCAGTCGCCGACGCCCCGGGACACGTCGACCTGGCCGCCCAGGTAGTACCGCAGGTCGCCGGAGGCGTCGGTCAGCGGGCAGGTGAAGAGCAGGTTCCAGTAGGGGGTGCCGTCGCGGCGGTAGTTGAGGACGAGCTCGAGCGACTCCTCCTGCCGGGCGACGGTCTCGCGGAGGCGCTTGACGGCGTCCCGGTCGGTGAGGGGCCCCTGCATGAACCTGCAGTTGCGCGACACCGCCTCGGTCTTGGGGTACCCCGTCAGGGAGACGAAAGCGTCCGAGACGGCGACGACGGGATAGTCCGGACCGAGGGCGTCGACGAGGCAGAAGGACTCGGCGAGGCCGGGGTATTTCAAGCCGCCGACGCGGGCGCCGCCGGCCATGGCGGCCGAGATGGCGTGGGCGAGCTGGTGCCTCACAAAGGCCGGGTATACCGTGCGGGCGACGCGGCGCTCGACGCAGCGGGTGGACTCGGCGAAGAGGGTCTCGAGGCCCGGCAGGACGGCGTTGGTCAGCTGCTTCATGTCGTCGTTGAGGGCCTTGTTCACGGACGACGGGAGGTTGGCCGGGGTGGGCATGGTGGAGGCCTGCTTGCCGAAGTGGACGAGCGACCTGGCGTACTCCTGGATGCGCAGGAGGAACTCGACGTCGGGCCCGCTGCCGCGGCGCTGGGCGAAGCGGAAGAAGCGCAGGGACGCCGGGCCGTTGCCGAGGATCATCTGGAAGACCTCGCGGCCGAGGAAGTCCGGGATGGGCAGCTTCGTCTCGGGCTCGGCCTCCATGACGGGCGGCGGCGCGAAGTAGCCGCGGCGCAGGTTCGTCGAGACGCCGTCGAGGCTGGACCAGAGGCCGGTGCCAAAGGTCGGGGACCGCGGGGACCCGTCGGGGTTGTAGTCGGTGTACCGCCGGAAGGCGTCTTCGTTGGTGTGGAGCGACAGGCCCGAGTTGCTCCTCAACCTCATGGGCATCTTGGTCGTCCGCCCGACTCCTCGCGGGCTGGCCGGGGGGGAAAAGGTCATGGTGGGGACAGGCAGGGGACACGCCGTCGTCGGGCTGTTGGTCCTCACGCCGGGCTCGAACATGCCCCCCATGGGACTCCTACCCTGGCTGTAGTCCTCATCGTAGGGCGGCGTGACTGGCGATCTCAGCGACAGGGGCGAGGCCGCCATGGTGGTTGAGATGGAATGCGGGGTTCGGAGAAGGAAGAAGGAAGGAGAAGGGAAAGAAGAAGAAAAAGGAAGAAAAGAAGAAGAAGAAAAGGAGCAAGAGAATGAGTGACAAGAAAGGAATGTGTTGATGTTTAGTTGCGAGCCCTCGGGGGCAGGTTTGGCCAGACGATTGGAGAAAAAAAGACAGTGACGAGGGAGACAGTGAGAGTGAGAGAGAGTCAGAGAGAGGGAGAGAAGGAGAAGAGGAGGAGGAGGAGGAGGAGGAGGAAACAAAACGTCGATTAGGAGAAAGCGAAGGTCTAAACGATGAAGAAGACGGACGATGGGCAAGGCATCATATGTTGTTCGTCTTGAAGCCTAGAAAACACTCAAGCGACCACTAACGCACGCCAGCTAGCCATACATGTCTCTAGTGAGTAGGAGGAGGAGGGACGGAAGGGTATGGCGGATGGCGGTGGTGGTGGTGGTGGTAGGTAGTGGCGGTGATGGCAGGGTTCCTCTGGAGATGCAAGAGACGGCGGACGGTTGGTGCTTATTAGCAAAGGACGCCGGCGGACGGGCTCTGACTCGCACGTATGGGCATCTCTTTGGACTTCTCTTTGGAGTTGTGCCAGGCTTGTCAAACGCCATGGGGCGGTGGGATGTCTTGGGTCGACGCCACGAACTTGCGGGGGGAAAGGTCGGGGCTTCTGCTAGTTGTTAGCTCACCAAGGGGGGGGCGCATCAGGAGTCAGGAACAGGCCAACGGACACCCAAACGATGAGCTTTGTGCCTGGACGCCGTTGTCCAGAAGCGGGAACGAGTGTGTGTGTTGGTGTGGGTGGGTGGTCGACCTGGGTGCCTGGTTCATTGCGTTTGCTGGTGCCGCGGTGTGGTGTCTTGTCGATCATATGTCTGGCTTACCAGCCTGCCCGTTCCCTGACCGAGATGCCAACCAATCCAACCCTTTTACTCTGTATCACTATCCTTACATCAAGCCGTTTTCCCCTTAATGATCGATGGGGGGGGGCGGCATTGGGAATTTCCTCACTCCAGACGGACCTAGAAACCTCTCTCCCTCGAGTGAGATGGGATAAATGGAGAGGAGGTGAAGTGAGTCGTGACAACAACCGTGCCATCCCAAGTCTGACGTCGATGATGTGCAGCAGCAGGATACCCCATCAAGACATCAAGACATCAAGATACACGGTCGGTGATCTCCCGGCCGGTGCGTGAGGATTTGGGGGTAATTAATTGGCCTAGCACAGGCCTATTTCGGGCCTCGCCCAGACCGCCTTCATTGGGATGCCTGTCCCTGTCGGAGCCGGCGGGCTTGATGAAGGGGGCACGACGCCGTTGTGACGCTTTGGCCGGTGGTTACGGTCCGATGTCGCTTGGTTCCTCGAAGGTGATCTACTTACTACCTGTTTGTATATATGTATAGGTGGTCTGCAGGTAGGTAGGTAGGTATGGATAAAACAGACCTGACGGGAGGAGAGTGAGATAAAGAGAGAGTGGGAGTAAGTGTGAGTGTGAGTGTGAGTGTGAGTGTGAGAGTGAGAGTGAGAGTGAGTGTGAGTGTGTGTGTGTGTGTGAGAGAGAGAGAGAGAGAGAGAGAGAGAGAGAGAGAGAGAGAGAGAAGAGGAGACAAGAAGAGGGACTTTGGCGTCAGCGGTTCAGTGCAAACGAATGTTCCGGATGCCATGAGCAGCTTGTCGCAGATGGAATGGTCTTCCACGACGAGCGTGACGACCGACGACCGGAGGAAATTTCGAACGTGGTGCGACCGGGCGCGGCCGCCATCTTTCGGCTAGGGGAGAACTCAGACGACGGGACGGCAGACGAAGAAGACCAATCACACTACCAACGGTGTCCGCTACGGTCTACCTGGGCCAACAAACACACACACAAACACAAACACACGTGGTGCTGTTGCTGCTTGGGTGTGGCCCCGGCGGCCGTTGTCGAAGAGGAGGGGCGGGGAGTGGTGTAGAGTGCGGCGGCGGCTTCGTGGTGGCTTTTGGCTCGGTGTATCAGGTCGCCAGACTCTGAAGAGATCTCTCCCATCGCGGCTAGGCCTCACCCCTTTACTGGTGGGGGGACGGAATTATCCCCAAGAGGATGAAAGAGGGGGGGGGGGATAGAACCCATACAGGCCAAGTCACGTCCGTGATCTCATTTCAGGGTCCGGGCGCGAGGATGATCAGACGGCACTTGCATGAGGGGATGAGGGGAGGGGACTTTGGACGAAAAAGACTGTGGTCTGTGTGACTTGGCACTGGCTGATGGGTGGAAGAAGGGGTTATGGAAGGGTAAAGGAAGAGTTGTGATGGATGATGGGGGTTTATTATGAAAGCAGGAAGAGGACTCGAACGGGCAAAAACATGCCATGGCTGTCTGTGGTGCCGGTTGTTGTTGTTGTTGTGGTATTTTTACGAGTAATTACTTGTTAATATCTGTCCCCGTTGAACTCAATCACTCTTATTAATTCTCGCTGCATGAGCTCAGCATACACGACATGAACAGTCCCATAACTCTGTTCATTGCACAACATGTACGGATAATCTATGATGAATCCCGATACGTACCGACGCCGCCTGCACCCGTCAAAGCCTCCATGCCACTCGACTCAAAAGTCTTTGTGCAACATGCAACGCTCGCTCCCTCCCTGCCACGGCTCTCCCGCTACAAACGGTGGTGGTGGTGGTGGTAGGTTGGCTGGCACTGTTGTGACGCCCTCGAGTTCGAGTCCCGGGGAGACGAAATTGAGTTGTCGTCAGTCAGACGGCGAGGGGTTTCAAGGCTCGATGGGGCCGTGAGTTGTGCGTGATGCATCCTGCGCGGGGGGAAACAAATCCATGCGCAAATCACTGTGTATCCAGGCAAGGCCGTTTTCTATCTGAGACACTTCGCACACACTGAGAGAGAGGGGGGCAAAGAAAGAAAAGAAAGCATGGCTGAGGCGACTTATGTGTGAGATGGGAGGGAGGGCTAAGATGGCGTGGACATGAAAAAGGGAACAACACTGGGCTGCTAGAACATGCAGCTACTTGCTCGTTTGCTGTTCTGTGATTTATTCTTCCTTAGTTGCAGCGAGTCAATGGTACAACATTCTGACTTCTCTCGTATATTCTAAGCTGCGCTGGTTGTGTGACCTTGTTGGTGAAAGCCTCACCAGTCAGTGCTGGTTGGCCGCTGCCCCTGGATCGGTTCTCTCTCCGACTGGGACCCCAACCGCCGCATCAGCCATCCTATTAACCTGCCTGCTATCTTGTGTCTGATGAACGACCTGAAGGAGCAACGAGTATGAAGCGACATCGACATCGTCGTATACTCGTGTCAGCACCATTGAGTGGTCGGGTTGGCGATAATATCAAAGTTTTGGCCATCACCATTCGACACACAGGGGGTAGAACGCCGGTGCCAGTTGGTAAGGGGCCCGGCAACTCGAAGAAGGCCGACAGGTAGGTGAAGCAGTAGATCGCCGTTGGCCAGCGAGTCCGCCCGCCCGGCCGGCCGGCAATTGCACGATGCATCGCCGAGGCGAGAGAGGGGCCCCGAGGAGGAAGACATGCTTGTTCACGATCATGGGTTTCTTTCAAATTTCTCACAGCCGGAAAGCACTGGATGGAGTCATGTTCCTTGACATCCCATCCGAGCTACAAGCTCAAGCCAGCTGAGCCAAGCCAAGATTCCCAAAGAACCTCCCTGCGAATCGAAGTCAGACACAAGGGGGGAGGGGGGAGGTAACTAACTGCATTCTTTGCTTGTCTGTTTACTAATTTCCAGTCATTCCATACAGATGCCTCGACACTATCGTCCTGGCTCCGGTGTCCTCCCTAAACTTGCCATCCACCCTCTCCAAGCTGACAATTTTCTTGAACTCGCATGCTTCATACGCATCGTCCTATTCTTCACCAACACACACTCGTTTTCTGAACATCTAGAGGCTTCATCTTCCGTTTCATCCTCTCTTTCTTTCTTTCTCTCTCTCTCTCTCTCTCTCTCTCTCTCTCTCTCTCTCTCTCTCTCTCTCTGGGGCCGGGCCCATCGTCACTCGCTTCCACCAGAAACAACAAAAACAAAGCCTGTTGTTACCCATCAACCGCTGCTTCACCCTTGTCATGCGTCAACCATCTTCCCTCCTGGCGGCCGCCCTCGCCTTCGGTTCCGCCGCCGTGGCCCAGCAGGTCGTCCTCGCCGTCCGCACCTCCACCGTGGTCCAGTGCGTCACCGCCACCCCGGGCCTGCCCCCGATCTGCGCCGGCTGCGCCCCGGCCCCGACCATCCGTCCGCCGGTCGTCATCGGCGGGCCCATCTGCGTCGAGATCGAGGCCCCCGAGTGCAAGCGCTGCGGCTGCGACACCTGCACCCAGACCGTCACGTACACCACCGAGTACGACGCCTTCTGCCCCACCGGCATCACCCGCCAGAAGTACGAGGTCACCGAGACCTACAAGGGCGTCGCGGCCAAGCCCACCATCCCCTCCGCCGACGTGCCCCTCGGCTTCACCAAGGACGTCCAGACCTGTACCACCTGCGGCCCGACCCCCATCACTGCCACCATCACCCGTCCCGTCACCGAGCCCCAGGGCACTCCAGTCAACGGCCCCGACGCTGGTTCCGGTGGTGCTCCCGGCGGTGGCCCCGGTGGTGCTCCTGGCGGTGGCCCTGGTGGTGCTCCGGGTGGTGCTCCCGGGGGTGGCTCCGGTGGTGCTCCTGGCGGTTCTCCCGACGGTACGCCTGGCGGGATTCCTGGTTCCGGACCCGGCGCTGTTCCCAGCTCTGGCCCCGGCTCCGTTCCCGGCTCTAACTCTGGTTCTGCCCCCGGCGGCTCCGACTCTGGCTCTGCTCCTGGTGCTGGATCTCAAGGAGCCCCCGGATCGAACGCTCCCGGTGGTAAGTGGAAAATCCCCAAAACCCTACGTAGTACGTCCCAGCTTGATATCCGGCATGAATGCTGACCGAATCAACCGAGCAGCTGTGAGCACCGTCGTGACCGCCGACTCCCGCACCATCGTGCCTCTCGCCGTCGGCTACGCTGCCCTGTTCGTCTCGGCTTTCGCCGTGACTGCTTTCTTCCTGTGAACGGGATGCAATAAAGGAAAAGAGGGGGGGGGGGGGACTGTTTGATGCGATTGGTTTTGTCAGGTAGAAGAAAAGCGGACGGGTGGGTGTATGTTTGTGTGTTGGGTAGAAAAGGGGACAAGTTCTGGAGAGCAACGTAAGAGGTTGACGCTTAATTCTGTTTGGCGAGGTTCAGCTTGACGTGGAATTACTCAATGGCCGGCGGCCGCCATGGGCCTCGACTGCGTTGCAAAGTAAGCTGGCGCCGCATTCTTCGCGGTCTGTTGGCAAAACCATCTCTGTCTTGCAGCCAAAGGACACGCACGCATTGTAATGCAAACTAGGAACCGTGCCACTTTGTTTGATGAGAATTGGGATTCGGTGAGGATGGTGCCATAAACAACACTCGAGGTGAGGACTGCATCGACTACCTAGGTCGAGGTGATGGTTCGACGCCCACGTGGTCCAGCATGCCGCTCCACTACACAGTCCAAGTATCCTGAACCAGTGATAGTAGTTAATTTTGATGTTGCAAACTTGAAAGCATGAGAAGCGTGCCTTCGATACCGTGCCGCGTGCGGAGGCTGGTGTATGTGCAGTGATCACTAAGGTAGTCAAACTACTGTGATGAATCAAGATGGGACTACAAGGTTCCGAAGAATCTTTTTTTTTTTTCCCCCAAGACTAAATAGACAGGGCATTTCAATCACGACTCGGCTTGATATCTGGGTGAAGTATAGAAGACGAACTTGATTAGTTGCGAGAACAAACCGCTACCGAGTATAAACTATTATAAAAAGTTTCAAAAAAAAGAACATACAATGAATAAGTTGAGGCAATGTTCGGCTAAGCACGATTTCTCTCCAAGTAATGAACCAGTGTCATAATAGGGTGTACAAAGAAGCACTGGCATGGTCTAATTATTACAATGAAGAGAAGCCCTGCATTCGTATCCAGGAACACAGGGGGTAGATTACCGAGTAAGAAATCACATCTGGTTGAAGCGTTTCGCAATGCCGATCCTGTTTCATTTCAACCCCGCGACGTGTTAGCCGGGGACATTTAAGCTTTCTCGGTATGTGACCCGGAGCGCTCCCGTCGTTGATCGTGGACGGCATCTGTAGATCATGCATGCCACTTTCCAAAGACGTTGCTCTCGTAAAAAAATAAGAATAAAAGACAAAATAAAAAAGCCCGAGGGCTCAGCTGCGCGGAACGAGTAATAATATGCAGCAGATGCGTGGCGACATTGAGTCAGGAGTTACCGGCCGAGAAACGAACTTCTGTTTCGGCTGCCCGAGACTCCACGGTTAGGTGAGGCAGAACGGGACCGGAGCTAGCGTCAGACAGTAATTAAACGGACAGAGAAACAAAAAGTGCCCTTCGGGTCTATTGGCCTTCCTTTGTCAGTAGATGCCGCAAGGTAGGTAGAATGATGGGACACGATGCCCGATCGGGTCTTTCTAATACCGGGGTCCAGAGCCGGGGAAGCATTAGCAATCAATGGCACGACAGGCCGGAGAGTTTGATGTGTCTATTGTTTTAAGTTTCGGGGGTCTTTTGAGACGGTAACGGCCGTTGACGGCAAGACGGATCGCCCTTTTTCTTTGGACGAACACACCCAGGCTTTTCTTCTTCAATGTCGGAAAGGCCGTTCAACCAAAGGCCGATGCACTTTTTTGGCCCGACAAACGAAACCGGGAGTGAAAGTCCCAACGGGTCGTTGGCTTGCTGACTCGGGACGGAAATGCACCGTGACTACCACGGAGGCCTGGTTGAATCATGCAACGAGATGGTATTACTGATAATAGGCATCATCAACAGACTGCAAACTGGGTAGAAGTTGAGTATAAATGACGGCATTGTCCTTTCCGTCACATCGTTCTATTCCATCATTACAACATCACTTCACTTCATCACATCCCTTGTCTCAACCAACTCACACAACACAAACACATATACAACGTTGATCGTTTAATACCACCAACCACACCGCCAACATGCGTTTCCAGATCCTCTTCGTCATGCTCGCCACCTACGTCGCCACTGCCATGGCAGGTGCTTGCGAGGATTGCCAGAGGACTTGCTCCGCGCCCAGCGAGGATGAGTGCAGTAAGTTTGACTTTGCGTGTTTCTCCGGCCGCTCCGTGACGAACAAGGTTGACTAACTTTTCGAACAGACCGCAACTGCCATGACACTTGCAACCCCAAATAAGCTCTCACCTTGTGAAGATGTTTCTTTCAGGTTGTGCTTAGTTGAACTAGGATAGCCGACTTCATCTACGGGTCTACCACGAAAATATAAGATGAATTTCTTCAAAAGCCATTTGCCTATGCTTGTCTCCCGCATGTGCTACCCTAAGCCATATATGCAACTATGCAGACTGTGTGTGTGGCTGGTGGAAGTGACCCACCTAGGTAGTTACCTAAGTACGGATACCTAAGTGGCGCTAGCTATCGTGCGCCACAGGGCCAAGCCGCCGCTTGCTGACATGCAACGGTCCGCATTTCGTGATTCTCCTCCACCTCAACACCTTTTGATCACGACGACCAACAACCAAGTAATACCGAACAACAACCACCGAATGCTCCTTGCCTTGCTAGCCTCGAGCCATGATTGTTCTCACGGATCCTGACTCTAATCCGAACGACCCCCTTTCCCCAACCACATGAGAAACTTACCACCCACTATGGAAGCCGGCGGCCGGGGTCTCCGTCAAGCTCTCGCCGAGGCGCAGGCAAAGGCGCAGGCGGCATACCTCTCAATGCGCGACTCCGGCAGCCATACCGAGCTCCGTTTGGCGCTCAGGCTTACAAGTGGCACTCTCCATAGCCTTTCACTCCTGTTCGATGACTTTGCAGACGGGGAGCATGACGCGCCATCAACACGTCCTGATCACAGCCTTATCGACACGTTGGGCGACACTCTCGACGACCTGACCCAGGCTTGGTCGAGAGGCTTTGAAGCATCGCGGAGAGGGGCCGAGATGCCGTCACCACCCGAATTCGCGTCCCAGATCCGGCGGCTTCACGCACAGCTTAGCCCTGCCATTCACGCCAATTCTTGGGCTGCCCTGCTCGTCTTTCTGTCTACGACCGGGCCTCGTAAACCATGGCGGAAGCGAAAAGCCGATGCGTTGGACGGACCGACTTGTGAAGCTCCAGAAACCTCTCTTCCTGAAAAGTGTCTGAATCTATTGTTGAGTCCCGAGTTCAATCGCAAACTGGACACCTGCTACTCCCATAGGCTCTACGCCGCCGAGAGAGATGCCACGCAGCCCGAGTACGTTGTTTGCGCCAAGCTTCTGCCCGAGATAGCCCACTCTCATCACCGCTCCGTCGAGAACGAGCTCAGGCTGCTTTTCCACCCGAGAAAGTCGGCCAACTTCCTGCAGTGGCTCCTCGAGTATGCTCGGCAAGAATGGCCGTGTCACTTCAACCCCGCGTCAGGTGCTCTGTCCATGTCACCTCTTTGCCGGTTGATGTCAACAGTCTCGGACGCGTCCGTCAGCACTCTCCACATCGCTTCTGCCCTCGGTCTGCATCACGTATGCAAGGCCCTGATACACCTGGAAAAGCTGGACGTGAACCAAAAAAGTCTCATGGGGACGCCTCTGTATTGCGCCGTGCTCGGCCCCACTGCGCTTTTCGCTCGTTACGATGATCCGACTCAGCTGGTAGCTGAACGGCGTCCGACCAGCGGTCAGGAGCCGACCCTGCATGTTCTTCTGGATGCGGGCGCTACGTGCACGCCGGTCTCGGCCGGGCCTCAACAGGATGAGGTCTTCTCCCTGGCAACCGTGGCATTTTTTACGTGTCAGTCGATAGACGCTCCAGACGCCATGGTGCGAATTCTTCGATCCGGATTCAGTCGCGACGATGATCGGTTCCTACAGCTGTTCCATGGGAAGAACTCGCTTCTACAGTACTGGCCGTCACCACTGCCTCCGCTGACGCGCTCGTTCCTCGCCGCTGTCCTCCCCGAGATTGTCGACATTGCAGCTATGCAGTATGACGGCGACGATGAGATGGCGCTACTGATGGCTGGCATCTATGACATCCTCGACCATTATGGCCTAGCCGATTCTTGTTCGGGTCGAGGGTCACGCCCTCTCAGCGTATCGGACAAAGTGTACGCAGACCTAGTCCAAGAAGCCGTCCAGGATCACAAGGCTGCACTCGTCCGAAGACTTATTCTTGACCCTCGATGGAATCCCAACCAATCACTACCATCATGCCTCGACTCGGAAGAGCCGTTCCAAAAACCGTCTACCATACTTCACCACGCGGTCGAGTCTTGCGACATGGACACGGCTTCCCTCATTCTGCAGTCGGGAGATGACGTCGACGTTCACGTGCGTGACGAGTGCCAAAGGACGCCTCTGATGCTGTCCGAGACCCCTGGCATCCTCAAACTCCTCCTCGGCCATGGAGCGAGAACGACAGACACGGACGAAGATGGCCGCAACGTCTGGCACATCGCAGCGGCAAACTCAGACATCAGCATGATTGATGCTCTCCACGCCTGTGATGAGCACAAGGACCGGAACTTGAGGGCACTGATGAAAGACGGCCAAACCCCCATTGCTCAGTCCATCATCTACCCACTGAGCAGAACGAAAAGATCCCGCCTCACTAAGCTTATATCCGCTGCCGGAGCGCTTCGCATGCTCGAGGCCTGCGAACCGAACGCCGCATACCTCCAGAGCCCAACTCCCCTCTTCTTCCTCGCCGTCGAGTATGGTTCTTGCGAGTTGGTCCGCAAACTGGTTGATTTCGGCGCCGACCCGTTCGAGATGGGCGATGACGGCCGGAACGCCCTGCATTATCTCGAGGTCAATGCCGGAGAGGATCTTGTTGAGACGCTCTTGGACCTGCACGTCGCGCCCGTGTTGACAAGGGACGGGCAGTCACCGGCGGAAACCATCTTCACGGCCTTCAACGACTCGCTGTTTTGGGACCCGGATCCAGACAGACCAAACAGTCACTCCATCAACCACCGGCCGCTCGATTCTGGCGCATATACCCGTCTACTGACCGACGAGGTGCTCAACTCTCGCAACAACAAAGGCGCCGGGTTCTGGGAGCGCTTCGCTACCGGCGTTCTGGGTACATGGGCTTCCAAGTGGCCGCCAGGCTCCAGTGTCTGGGAGTCTTTGCTAACTGCCGTGGAATGTTTGGTCGAGAAGGCCATCCCAGTCAGATATGAAGAGGAAACGGGCAAATGCGGCCTGGTCCCGGTTCTCTCGGCCTGGATGAGTTACGCTACAACTCACGACAAGTGGCCCGTACAGTTGGGGGAGATGCTCTGTTCAATCCTGAGCGTGTCGACCAAGGTCGAGAGCTTCCAACAATCGCCGACTGCAGTACGGTGTCTCAAGCTGGCCGTTGAACAGGAGGATAGATACCTCGTTGCGACGCTGCTCGACCTGGGCGTCTCAGTACACGCACGATATGAGTTCGTCTCGGCTCTTGAGTCGGCATGCTTGCCGGAAGCAACGTGTCCGCCAGTCATGTTTGACAAGCTGCTCGAGCATGCAGACCCGAGAAAGCTGAACGATGTCGACGGTTCCGGGTCCCATCTGCTCTTCCGACTCCTCGACGATGGGGTCTTGCATCGCACGCATAAGCTGTCGGCCTTGGTGCACAAAGGATGCGACCCCAACGCGCTCACCCCCGCCGGGGTGCCCATGGTCGTGGCTTACATCCAGAACCGCGAGACCGACGCCGCCATAGTCTTGCTCGAAAAGGGGGCGAATCCGGCATTGTGCTTGCCGAGTGGATTGGACGCAGCGCTGGCGGCCGCCTCGCGTGGCGACTTGCTCGTTCTGGAGAAGATCAGGTCCATCAGCAGCACTGATGGCCATCCCTGGGGAAAACGTTGCACGTACGACTTCTCCCGCGTCATCGGTCCGAACCTCGTCCTAGGAATGGCAAGGCAACAGGGCTGCAACGCACTCCATCTTGCAGCTGCCCATGGCCATGCGGACGTGCTTCAGTTCTACCTGGGGTTCCCAGACGTCGATGTGGAATCCCAAACGGCCGATGGCTGGCGGCCGCTTCACTTTGCCGCCGTCTGCGAAGTCGATGTTGGATCATGCGTTGGGCTTCTTCTGGAGCACGGCGCAGACCCAACGGCGACGGCGCCATTCCCGACGAACCAGAACCCTCTGAGTCTCGCATCCATCACGGGTGCCACCGAAGCCGTGCAGCTGCTCCTCGATGTCGGCCCGGAAATCTTCAGCCGGATGAACATCCCAGCTGCCTTTGTGGAAGCCTTCCGAAGCGGCAAGTCGGACCTGGTCGAGCCGTTTCTACCCTTGATGCATAAAGTAATCATGGCACCAGCTGGGGACACCGGCCAAACCAGTGTCTTGGGCGCCGTGCTGGAGTTGTGTATTATCCGAAATGGGTATGAGCAGCTGGCGGTCAAAGCTATGACGATGGTCCAGCCCGAGACCATCAACTCGATCAAGATGAGCTGCGGCCGGTGCTCGCCCCTCGTCTTCGCGGCGGCTCAGGGTCGGTTCACTCTCGGTGATATCTTTCTCGACCACGGCATGACCGCCTGGAACCTCGTCGATCGCTGCTCGCATCTTTCCGTCATCTCTCGGCGCCTGCGCTATCCTTGTACCGCTCTGCATATAGCGCTCATGCGACCGAGACATCTCCCAAGCACGGGAACGGAGGAGGGGTTTGTCAGACGACTCCTCGGTATGATGGACTGGACACGCCACGAGCTCAACCCATTCCACTGTGCCGCCGCCAGCGGCGTGCCAGACAGGGTGCGTATGGTTGTCGACTGGATCAGAAAGTCCCCCTCGGAGCATCATCCGAGACTTCTCCACGGTATGCAAGCCTGGGCATTATCACCAGCGAACGAGGACGCGGACCCAGGCGATCGGGAACCCTCGTGGGAGTTGTCCGGAAAGAGTGCAGTCGACGCCATCATCAACCACCACGTCAACAAACGCGTTGCCTCGCCCGATCTACAGCCCATGTTCCGCCTCGGCATGACCCCACTGCTGATTGCAGCGGGGGAGACGACTATCGACGGGATTCCCAGCGTCGAGATGATAAAGGCCCTCCTAGACCATGGCGCGGAAGTCAACGTATCCGACCTGGAGACCTCTGACACGCCACTTCACAAGGTCGCGATGGTCAACTGCATAGACAGCGCCAGGTGTCTCTTGGCCCACGGGGCATACCCTAACCTTTACAACTCGAACTCCTTTACCCCGCTGACCGTAGCCGTCCGGCAGGGCCACTTGGAGATGGCGCAGATGCTGGTGGAGTGCGGCGCCGACGTCCACGTCCGCGACATTGACGGCATGAATCTACTCAACGCCTGCGCCTGCGCCGACACCTCGGGGCACCCCGAAATGTTCATCTGGCTCATGAGCCTCGGCCTGGACCCTTGCAGACCCGACGGGACCGGTTCCACGCCGCTCCACAGCGCGATCCTTAACAATGCGTTTCCGGGCCTGGTCTTCAACCACCACGGGCTCGATTTTTCCAGGATCCGGGACGTACGCAGGGGTTTCCTGTCTCTCGTCATCAAATCGCATCACGGAAGAGCCGACCGTGTGCTGCGGAGGCTGTTCAGGCGGCTGCCGCGGGAAAACGCGCTGGAGCTGGCGAATCCGACGCGAGGAGGGGCGTCTTTCAGCCCGCTCTGCGTCGCCGCGGTGAGGGATAGGTTGGACTGCGTGTCCACACTGCTTCGGCACGGCGCGGATATCGACGCCGAGGGCTCGGCGGAGGGCTCGGCGCTCATGGCCGCTTGTTCCAGGCAGAAGCTGAAGGTCGTGAAGCTGCTGGTGCGGAGCGGCGCCAGCATCTCGTACCGAGCGACGGTTGGCGGGGTGCCTGTCTCCAGGAGCGCCCTGGAGTCGGCCAGACCGTATCCGCACGTCCTGCGCTGGCTCCTCGTGGGCCGACACGTCCGTCTGGGGAGCATTGAGAGTGCTTCCGAGGAGGTTGTGGGAGGAGCGGAGGTGAGGCCGTGGAGCGGGTTGCGGGTTGCGGGGTACGAGCTCTCGGGCGTTGGCGCCAACACTGGGCGGAGAGCCCGGGAGAATGGGCTAGAGTATCTGAGGCGTCTGAATCGGATTCGGTGGAGGTTGAGGGGGCAGACGATTCAGGTGGTGGCCTTGGGTTGACAGTCAGGGGCTTGACTCATGTAGGTAACGTAGGGTGAAGTAAGGTACGTTGTAAATATGGTCTAAAAGCCAGGGAACATGCCCTTATAACAATGCTTGAATACCATCATTACCATGTCTCACAAGGGATGGTGTGTCACAAGTCACTGTGCAAGAAGAAAGGACATCATCAACCTTTTTGTTTGTATCTAGACTAAGCCCACGGATCTGTGCATATGTTCCATGGAAGTCTGTGTTACCAAGGTCTAGCTGTGTGAAAGTGTCACACCCCAACATTTCAATCCATCCCTTCCAACGTCAAGAAAGAACCAGTATGAAGTCCCCTTTCAAACTCCCATTAACCCCTCTCAAAGGCAAAAAAAAAATAAAAAAAAAATACAGAACTAGAAAAAAAAACACCCGTTCAGTGAGCCAAAGACAAGTTCCACCAGTTAAGGCCCATGTCGTTAGAGTTATCGGCCGTGACAGGGGAGGCGTTGAGACGACCAACGTTCACTCCAGCTCTGACAGCGCGCTCAAAGAGAGAAAGACGCAGCTGGGCGGTGAAGGGGTTTTGGAGGTGGTCAGCCTGGGAGGGGACGTCGATGCGGCCCTCGTCCGTTCCGCCAAAGAAGAGCCAGGCGAGCGGGCTGTAGTGGGCGAGCAGGGCGGTGGCGCTCAGCTCCCGGATGCGCTCCGCGTTGTCGAACACCACAAGGGAAGGCTCAAAGGCGTTGGCGGGAGCCTGTACGGCGGTGGTAGGGGTGGCGCAGACGATGCCCTTGAACTCCTTGAGGATGTTCTGGTAGAGCGTGCAGACTCTGTCAACCAGCTGGAGAGCGGCGCCCTTGTCCATTGCGTTGCCCTGCAGGAGCGTGATGACTGGGGTGATTATGTCGCTGCACTCCTCTGCATGGGTGAGGACGTAGGCAACAGCAAGCTCCTTGGTGGTGGCAACAAAGACGGGGTCAGGTCGGCCATAGTTGGTGTCACTGTCGTTGTCGTTGTTGTTATCGCTGTTGTCAGTGCTGCTGCCCTGGGCGTTGGAAGCATCAAACACCTGCTTCTGGAACTCGGTGATGAACCCGGCAATCTTGTCGAGAGGCTCCAGCCAGAAGGTGATGGAGTTGATCTCAACTTTCGAACAAGTCTGGGCTGGGATTAAAGTGCCTGAGGCTTCGAATAGCGACGGGATGTCGCGGTCCTCGGCAGAGACATAGAGAACCCTGGGCGCGTTGCGCACTCGGAGGGAGCAGAAGAAGGAGTTGATCTGGCCGGCCAGATCGAAGGCCTCGGTCTCGTCGTGGGCGATGCACAGGGCGGGGCAGTGGCCGCCGGGGACGCCGAGGATCGAAGCCGCCAGGATGACGGTGATGAGGGTGGTCTTGCCGGATCTGGCGGGGCCGGGCAGGAAGGCGATGTTCGGACGGAGACCGCCGAGGGCTTGGATGAAGTGCTTCTGGCGCTCGTCGAGCTGGTCGACGGAGGCGGCCAGCAACGCGGGCCAGTCGTTTCTGAGGCGAGGCTCCTCGCCCGCGGCCTTGCCGAGGCCCGGGAGCGCCTCGAGGAGGTTGACCTCAGGCTTGTCCTCCAGCGGGACGAAGTCGAGGAGGTAGAGGAAATTGTCGAGGGCCTCCGCGGCCGGCGAGGCGGGGTCCGCCAACTGGTCGAGGAGGGACCCGAGGGACGCGATCTCCGCCTTGAGGGCCTTCTTGTCGAAGTGCTTGCGGACGCAAGCGCGCAGGCCGGCGCTGCGGGGCGCGCCGAGGGGGTGCGTCTTGCCGCGGAAGGCGGGCGGGACGGTTACGACAAAGAAGACGGCGTTGGCGGGCTGGGACTGACGGCCGCGAGGGGCGTCGCATCTCTTGGCGGGCCACCAGAGGGGGTCATCGGACGTTCGGACGACGGGGAGAGACGTCTCGAGAGGGGTGCCGCGCAGCAGGACGCTGCACTCTTCGTGGAGGGCGGGGAAGAATGCCATCTGATCGGCGGCGGTGGCGGTGAGACGGATAAGGAAGGTCTCGCTGGTGCGGCCGTTGTTGAAGATTATGGCGGGATGGGCGACCCGGGACAGGACTGCAGAGACGCTGGTCAGGTCCAGGTGCTCGTAGACGGCTCCCACGCCTTGGACGACCTGATAGTGGCAGACATCAACGAAGCGGGTGATGGCCGGGTGCCAGGGGGGCAGGACGATGCCGCGCAGGTCGACGTCGCGATGGAGGCGACAGAGGTCGGCCCATCGGATGACCTCGGGCTCGTCCGTGTTATTGTACCAAATATCGAGAGACCAATACGGGATGACGAGGCCTTGATCCGAGTTCCGGTGTCGGACGAAGCGGTCATGAAGGGCGTCCGCGCTTTCGTCGCTCTGCTCGGCCGTGTAGAACTCTATGAGGGCCGGGTGGTCTTCCTCCGCGCCGCGGACGACCTCTTGGAGCAGCCGGATGTCGGCGAGGGCGGTGGCGCTGGCGTGGCCGAGGGTGGCGAGCGTATGGTCGTTGACGTCGAGGAACAACCGCTCGGCGCCGAGGGTGACCTTCATGGACGGGATGATGGGGGTCGCTTGACCGTGGAAGTGGTCCCGCACCTCCGCGGTGGTCTGGTTGACGCCCAGAAGCTCGGCGCGGGAGGCCGTGACGTGGTTCAGATGAACCATCATCGTCCCAACGCGGGAGTTGTTGAGACCGACGCCGTGCTGGTGAACCTCGACCTCGATGTAGCTGTAGTTGCTCACGAGGAAGTGAGGGCGGACGACGAACGACAGGCTGTCGGCGTCGCAACGGCCGATGTTGTTCGCGTTGGTCAGGTTGGGCGTAGACTTGTAGGCGGCGGGCTGTCTGCCGTTGATGGGGTCGACGACGACCGCCCGAAGGAGGACGTCTCTCGGCTGCTCCATCTCGAACTTGCTGCGGCGTTCGTCTGGAGGTTCGGGTTGCTCGGGCAGTTGAGGTGGTTGAGGTTGAGGTTCGGAACGTGAGGTTCGGAACTTTAGGCTGAGAACTTGAGGTTCGGAACTCGAGGTTGAAAACTCAAGGTTGAGAACTTGAGGTTGAGAACTTGAGTTTCGGAACTTATGGGTTGGGAACTTGAGGTCGTCTTGGTGGTTCAGACGTTGTGGGGTTTGAAGGAAGAGAAGTGTTTTTGCAAGGATGAAAACTTCCAAGCTGGGAATTTGGAAGAAGAAGTAGGGTTTATATACGGGAAGAAAGGAGTTTTGTGTGTGCCCTTGTGCTGTGAATACACATACGTGCGTGCCCTTGTGTTGTGAATACACACATACGTACCCAGTTGGGGGATGAATACGAGACACGACCAAGCGAGATGGCTTTTTCGGCACAACAGACAGGACGACGAGAGCAAAGTGAAGCTGAAATATAGTACAAAGTGTAGTCTGAAGGCTTCATCTCAGCTTCATCTCCACAGTTAGACGAGTTTCCTGTGCGCGGGTTCAAAACTTCAACTACCTACTAAACCCTAACCCGAGGCAGTGAATGTTGACAACCTACCTAAGTAGGTAGGTACGTACGTATGTTTATGTGAAGAGCGGTGGTTACCGTGAAGAGATCAGAGCCTTTCTGTGGCAGGCTTCCTGCTGTAACCAAGGTGAATCCTGAGCATGGTGACCAACAAGCAAGTGGTTTGAGTTTATAATTTAATTATTCCATGGGATGGTGAAAGTGCCCCTGAATCCTGATGTTATGTGACGATCACTTGCTTGAGGAACTTACCCCCGGTAAAAGGTTCTCTTCATCTACGGACCACAGACGCGTCGCACCTGCCCGAACAACACACCAGACAAAGACGCGTTCCGGGCAGGGGCGCCGCCCCTGAAACCTTTTTCACACATCAGAGAGGTGAACTTGAGAAAGGCAGAGTTCCCCCCCAGCTTGGCACTGTGGAAAGCAGCTCGTAGCGTTGTGCCGCCTGGGACGAGAAACACAGGGCCGAACCTGGACTGCAAAGGAGAAAGCGGCGGAATAGATGCACATTGACGATGTGCAGTTAAAACAAGGTTATACAGGGGGTTCGATCCATGTTCAGATTTTCTGGAAGCGTCTCAATCTCACGGATTCCTTCGTATCTCGATATGAGAGCGCTGAGTTTGGCCGAGAACCACGGCTGCTAAGCTCCGTTGCCTAGGTACTCTGTTGCCTACAAGTTGTTACTGTTTGTATCTTGTCCGTAAAGCACAATGATGATTTTTTTTTTGCAGCCAAGAGTCCGTTTCGTTCTGAGCTCGGCGCTGGGGTGTCGTGCACAAACATGTCTGAATCATCCGTGTGTCAAACAGCCAAAGAAATATCATGTTGCAGAGTAACACTACGTTTGGTTCCCGACCAGCCCGTTGGACGGCATCTATACCATCTGTCTCACGCAATGTCTGCCACTGGATGGCTTTTTCCCGGACGCTACCGTTCTCGGGACCCCCAATCTTGACCAGAGGATTCCCAGAACAGAGGAATATGAGCACGGCCAGGTACGGCCAAGAGGACGTCACTCTGGTGTTGACGATGGGGGGGTGGCCTCCGAAGATAATTACGACGCGAGCCCAGGGAGAAAAGAGAGGACGGGCAAGCATAAACGATCCCGACACCGTTCACATTGACGGCCGCATAATCACGACTCCCAAAAAGGCATGACTTATGATATATCAAGAACTGGACCGAGAACTCCAACCCCGTCGTGCTGGGTTTCTCGCACTCTCAGCCATGAACACCGGCTTGGCGGCGACCCTCATCACGGCCCTTCCTCCTGGTCATGGTTGTCGTCAGCTCAGCTGTCTGCCCATAAGAAGAGACGGAATTCCTCTTTGGCATCGTCAGAGCTCGTAGCCATCGTCTCGGCAACCTCCAGCGCTCAGTGCCTTCTCGGCCTTTTTGAGAAAAGAAAAAAAAAGAAACAAGAAAAATGGTCTTTATCCCCGAACCCCGGACGACTCTACCCGTAGCGTAGGACGGCGGTGAAACAGAGAATCGGATGCAACGTCCTGTCCCCACGATGACACGCCGCATACAGTGTCCCCTTTTTCTCTGGTTTTCGCACCGCCGTCGTCTACGGCCCCGACTACGGCCTTGTTCAACGGGCTTCCGCTTGACGCCTCGTCTTCCCGCAGCGGATCAGCACCAAGAACATTCCTACGGTCTAATCATAGCATTCCCAGATTCTTGCGTCTCATCTTCGGGTCACATCAGATTATTTTGTCAACAACGGCCAGGTTTGCGATGCGTTGGAGGATGGACAGCCGGGTCTGACATGGCGAGGTTGCCCGGGCCGCCTCGCGAGTCGAGACGGCGTGGCTGGTCATCCGGCCGCCGAACCAATTTGGAGGGGGGGGAGGGATCTGG
>PJEX01000097.1:108203-136599 GCA_005350895.1 Colletotrichum tanaceti
GGGGGGTTACATGTTGGTCTAGAACTGGAAGTGTAGTTAGCCTTGCACGGCGACCACCTCACGATGGAGTCGTCTAGTCAAAGGCCGAGGCCTGGATCCAGCAGAGGGGGGGGGGGCATCATGACCCGGCGGCGGTGAGCATCTAATGAGTCCCTTCGCGAGCAGCGGTAGCCGGGGGAGGGCTCGCCCCTCTCTGGTCGCATCCGATACTCTGGTTCGATATCCACACAGATCGGTCGCTGGGGAACTCGGCCACCGAGCCGGGGACCCTGAACACGCTCTTTTTGAGAGCTAGTGCGAGTACATATGCACTGCAGACAGGCCTGACTGGAGACTATTCTTCTCTCTCTATGTACGGATACCAATAGAGGAGGGGGAGGGGAGATGGGACCCTTGCTCGTCGGATTTTGTCGCGGGCAGCGGCACTTGGGTCGATGATGGCAGGCTAGCAGCTGCGTGCTAGGCTAGCGCAGGACGGTAATCAGGCGGGCATTCAGACGTGTAGGTAGATAGTTCTCGAGATTGAAGGGGAAAAGAGGGCAAACCCCCGATTTTTTTTTGGTGGCGTTTTCCTCCATGCGCCGCCGGAAGAGACTCGTGCAGATGGCGCGTATCGTGGGGGCGATGTGTGTACGTACGTAGTACATAGTAGACTAGACTTGGCACATGAAATGGATATCACTCTGGGAGCTCTTTGGTCTGTTTCGGGATAGGCCTCGTTTCCCCCGCGGAAGAGAAAACGAGCGCATTTTTCCAGCGGAGAATCGACTTTGTTCGGCCGACTGGGTTCAGCCATGTTCGTCGAGAGGCGAACCGGGTTGACCGATGCAGAGGTCACTTGGCCACGCCGTTCCTGGGCCAGTCGGGAGTATGCGGAGATGGCTGGGAAGGTCGCGAGGTGGGGGGACATAAGATCGTGGCTCCCGAGGGGGGGGGGGGGGGGGGGGGGGGGGGGGAGACTAGGGGTGTCGGATATGTGGAACCGTTACGAGGTTGATTTAATGATTCCTAAAGACTGGTGAGCTGATGCTGTTCTCGATAGAGACCAATGGATTGAAGAAGCTGTTCTGTCTGTAAGATTGAGATAAGGTGAGATAAATGGGCATGGTCGAATGTTCTCTGAACGTACAGATAGGTATCCAACACTTCACCTGTGAGAGTAAGCACACATACAGTGAGTGAGACAGCCGAACAAACAAGGTACGAGACAAGGGGGTGGTTGGGAATGAATGAAAACTCGGAAACACGCCACGAGGAAACGTAACCGTTTATGGTATCGGGCGGGCCAGCGGTTGCAGGACTAGAGTCTACACTAGAGTCAAGAGGCGTCGGCACCGGGATCAGATAAGATGGATCTGATAAAAAAATTAAGAGAGGGAGAAAATTCTGATGGCGTGGGATTTTTCTTTCACTTCACTGCAAGCCTAATCCCTGACCACTCACTGTGAGTGAGTGGCCAAGCCAGTGACACACCAGTGACACCACCCACCATGACATGACCCCTAGAGAAGCTAGCTAGGTAGCCTGGTGATGGGATTTTTCTCTCTTACTCTCTCACTCACTCTCACCCTTACTCTTTCTCTCACTCTCTCACTAGCACAGCTTAGCGCAAGCGAGCTACCCCCATCCACCATCCACAGGTCGGCCGTCCCCCGAAATGGCTCCGATGGGCACCCAAGCACTGGAGATGGGCGGGTGGTGCGCACCTTGATTGGACGGCCTGCATCTGGGAGGCTCCGATAGTGATCATACCGATAAAATACGATAAAAAGCTGGTGTTGGCCGTGCCAAAAGTTAAAAAGCGGCCAATGTAACCTCCCTGTTGTCCCTCCTGCAGACGGATCCAGCTTCTGGTATCATCTCTTTCTCTCTCATCTTCCCTTCTTCTTCCTCTTCACATCATCATCCTCATTATCAGACCCCTGTGTCTTGTTGGGTTGTCCACCCGCACAGCACCTCTGCTCAGTCGCCCGTCACTCATACCCATTGTGGTGACTGTTGTGTTGTGTCTGTGTTCACCTCGGTCACGACATCTCACGCCGCACTGACTTGACCCTTGATATATTAATATTGCGTCGTTCCGTCTGCCCCCAGGGTCGGATAGATACGTCACCGCAAACCCCCGAGATTTCCCATTCTCTGGTAAGTCTCCCCCGATGCCGCCGCTCCTCGGTGCCGAGACGCACCGAAGAAGTGGAGTTTTTTTTTTTTCTCCCGGACTTTGTTTCTCTAAAGAAACATCTTGCGCGGAAAGCCTCCCATGTTCTTACCAATCTCACCCTTTATGAGGTTCCGGCTGACCACCCCCCCCCTTCTCAGACCACCCAACTCATCACGCCATCATGGGTCTCTTTGGACGCAACAAGGACGGGGCCGCGTCTGCCGCCGAGACGCCCGTCTCTCCGGTGGTAGACAACACCTCCTCCTCGTCCCCCTCGCCCGAGAAGAACGCTGCCGTCACGACCAGCCCGCCGCCACCACCCCCGGCCTACGAGCACAACACGGACATCATCGGCGAAAAGTCGCCCGGCGTCGTCCGCATCGAGGCCCTCACCGCCGCCATCACCCGCGCCGACCGCGTCTTCATCTTCCTCGGCGTCTTCCTCGTCGCCTACGCCTACGGCCTCGACGGCACCCTCCGCTACGCCTACCAGCCCACCGCCACCAACAGCTACGCCACCCACTCGCTGCTCGCCACCGTCAACGTCCTGCGCTCCGTCATCGCCGCCGCCGCCCAGCCCACCTCGGCCAAGATCGCCGACGTCTTCGGCCGCGTCGAGCTCGTCTGCGTCTCCGTCCTCTTCTATGTCGTCGGCACCGTCATCGAGACCTGCGCCACCGGCGTCAAGGCCTTCGCCGCCGGCGCCGTCGTCTACCAGGTCGGCTACACCATGATCATGCTGCTCGTCGAGGTCATCATCGCCGACATCACCTCCACCCGCGCCCGCCTGCTCTTCAGCTACGTCCCCGCCCTGCCCTTCATCATCAACACCTGGGTGAGCGGCAACATCTCCGCCGCCGTCCTCGCCCGCAGCTCCTGGCAGTGGGGCATCGGCATGTGGTGCATCATCTACCCCGTCTGCGCCCTGCCCCTCGTCGTCAGCCTGTCCGTCGTCGGCCGCCGCGCCCGGAAGCAGGGCCTGCTCGCCTCCTACACCTCGCCCTTCCGCGCCCTCGGCCCCAAAAAGTTCCTCGTCGAGCTCTTCTGGCAGCTCGACGTCATCGGCATCGTCCTCGTCATCGCCATCTTCGCCCTCATCCTCGTGCCCTTCACCATCGCCGGCGGCTTCACCTCGTCCTGGCACGAGGCCCACATCATCGCGCCCCTCGTCGTCGGCATCCTGTGCATCCCCGCCTTCGTCCTCTGGGAGCGCAAGGCCAAGCACCCGCTCGTCCCCTTCTACCTCATGAGGGACCGCGGCATCCTCGCCCCGCTCGGCATCGCCCTCGGCCTCAACTGGGCCTGGTACATGCAGGGCGACTACCTGTACACCGTCTGCCTCGTCGCCTTCGACTTCAGCGTCACCGAGGCCACCCGCATCACCTCCCTGTACTCTTTCTGCAGCGTCATCACCGGCTTCCTCCTCGGCTTCGTCGTCTTCAAGGTCCGCCGCCTCAAGTACTTCATCGTCGCCGGCACCATGCTCTTCATGGTCGCCTTCGGCCTGCTCATCCACTACCGGGGCTCGCCCTCCGGCCAGAGCGGCGTCATCGGCGCCCAGGTCCTCCTCGGTATCGCCGGCGGCATGTTCCCCTACCCCGCCCAGGCTTCCCTCCAGGCCAGCCTCAAGCACGAGCACCTCGCCATCATGACCGGCCTGTACCTCGCCACCTACAACATCGGCTCGGCCTTTGGCAACACCGTCTCGGGCGCCATCTGGACCCAGGTCCTGCCCTCGACCCTGCGCGAGAACCTGGCGCAGTTCAACAACGAGACCCTCATCACCTACACCTACGGCCAGCCGCTGTTCGCCATCGTCGACTACCCCATCGGCACCCCCGAGCGCGCCGCCATCATCGAGTCCTACAGACACGTCCAGCGGCTGCTCACCATCACCGGCATCTGCCTGACGGTCCCCTTGATCGCCTTCGCCTTCCTCCTGAGGAACCCCAAGTTGAACGACCAGCAGACCCTCGCTGCCGAGGGCAACAGCAATCACATTCGCACCGGCGAGGCCAACACTGAGGTGGCAACCAAGATCTAAGCGGTCGACCGGCAGGAGAGATCCAAATGTGCGGTTTCACTGATTTCTTGTAATTTAATAGTAGGCTGGTCTGTGAGGTCATGGCACGACATGAATATGATGCAGCCGCCCATGTTTCGGCAGACCGATTCTCTACCGATATGAGGGTCTACCGACATGCCAGAAAGCCCTATACATAATCTAATGTCATTTTCCAACTACATGCCACTGCATCATCGACTTTTGTGATGTTGTAGTGTGATCATGCAGATGAGTCCGGATGGGTTTCCCCCTGCTCGTAGGACCACTCTGAAGGATGGAACATGTTTGTGTGTCACCGAATGCTGCTGTCAGCCTGACACCAAGGACCAAGCATCTCTCCAGCGTCTAAAGAACCGCTCATTTCGGCTTCTGCGCGTAGACAACGTATCTACGAGAAACCCCCGTTTTAGCGATACTTTCCTTCTCGTTCGGGAAAAAGGAAAAGGGAAGAAAGAAAGGAAACAAAAGAAGATGTAGGGGGCGACTTACATCGGCCACCAGCCATGTATCGACTTGTCTCTCATGTCCTTTCTCACATCCACCAGAAACACCTCCAGCTGCTCCTTCGACCACCCCAGCGCCCTCGTGAACAGGGCCAGGCTCAGCCCGGACAGGCTCACGGCCAGGTTCTCGTACGTCCACATGCCTAAGAACGACGACGATCACCCCCCCCTCTCACGTCAGTGGATGAAAGGGGAAAAGGGAGAAAAACATCCGCTCACCTAGCTCCTTGAACTTGCTGTCCTTCGGCCACGGGTTGGTGGGCCACTTGTAGACGCTCTCCGTGACGTTGGTGAAGCCCGCCTCGGCCAGCTGCTGCTTGTAGAACTTGCAGCTGTTCACCGGCCGCTTGAATATCGCCGCCGCCTCGCGCATGTGCGCCGCCCACCTCTGGGCGGCGCAGTCCGGGTCGACGGTGCCGTCGTCGCTCTGCAGGTCGAGCAGGATGTCCGTCAGCTCGATCCAACCCCCCGGTTCGAGAAATCTGGTAAATCGACTCATCAGCCCCTTTTTTTCAGGTTTTTTCTTTTTCGTTTTCCTCCTCCTCCTCCTCCTCTGGACCTCTTCTTCTTCTTCTTCTTCTTCTTCTTCTTCTTCTTCTTCTTCTTGTTTTTTTTTGTTTTTTTGGTTTTTGCAAGTCGTTCTGCGCCTTTCGTTTGTTCATTAATTCATGGGCCCCCTGTCAAAACGTACTCGTAGCTTTGGTGGATGAACCTAGGCCAGTCGGCAATCGAGCCTGTGAGCATCCGGCCATAGACCAGGTCGAACTTGTAGGAGTACGTCCAGTCGTCTTCCAGGTCGTCGATGTAGAACGTCACGTTCGGCGGGACACTGGAGTTTTTTTGTATTTATTTGAATCAAGTCCTGGACAGCAAAAACAAGAACAACAACAACAACAACAACAACAACAACACTTTGCTTGGGAGTCTTACAATGCTGGCTGTATCGGGCTGAGGTCAACGCCGGTAACCTGAAGAGAGGCCTGTCAGTCCTGGATGCTCCCGGGTGCTTCCCTCGGCCTACCAGTGTCTCTGGGTGGACGTCGGCTGTGGATGGCAGAACGTGTCAGTCGGTTCGTCGGTTGCCTGGGAAAACGGGGGTTGAGAACTGAGTGTAGTTACCAAAATCCATGGCCCAGATGCCGGTGCCGGTGCCGGCATCAAGAACCCGGCAAAGCGGCTTGTCCTCGCCCGCCGGGCAGAGAAACAGCCTCTCGTCAAAGGTGAGTATGCATAGGTGATGTTGGAGGTCTAGAAGGGTTTCCGGCCGTTAGGACTTGGCAAAAGATCCCTGGTCGACGAGACCCTCCCCCCCCCCCTGGGCCCTGAGTTTTTGTGAGCCTCACCTAGCCTCTCGTTCTCGGCCTGCGCACCTCCTCTTCGTCAACTTATCATGGCCGACGTCAAAGCATTGACAAAACGATGTTTCTGGGTTCTTGGGGTTTCTTACCGCGTCGTTGGGCAGGATGTATTCTGATAATCGATCAACGTCATGAGAAACGTACAGTTCGAGCAAAAAAAAGAACAATAAACTACTCACTCCCGTCTCGATAGGCGTGGTAGGTCCTCCCGTTTTCCTCGCGGTATTGCATGATGCTGCTCGTCATGGATCCAGATGACTCGAGTACGGACTACAAGAAACAGGTCAGCAGCTCCACGTTGAAACAAAGCCCCCCCCCCCCCCATCGGGACCGAGATTCGCCTCACGACTCCCATGGCGGAATCCGCATCGTCGTTGACGTCGTTTCCGTTTGCGTTCTGTGACTGTCGTGAGCTTCTACGGGCGTCTTCGGGCTTTCTTTCTGCACAAACTGACGTCTGCTTCGAGCGGATCGGCGTACGCCGGAGTCGGGTCCGCCATGATGTGCCTGCCAGTGCTGTTCGGGGGCCGGGATGGCGGGCGAAGAGGTGAAGATGCCCGGTTGTTTTGGTGGGAAAGTGACGAGACAGCGTGCGACTCAAAAAGAAACGTTGAATAATAAAGCGGATGGGAAGGAATATGAGGAACGCGAATTCCAGGTCGAAAAGAAAGACATGTGGTCTCATCGAGGAGGACGCGCGTGGCGAACCAGTCGGCGTATGCAGATCGGAGGGTTGATCCCGACAAGGCTTGATACAATAACCTTATGTACTGCCTTGTTTGCGCCCCCTCTTTCGTCTGGACAAGACAGCATATGAGACCGAGAACATGACGTCTGGAGTTTGTTCTCTGTGTGCGTTCTCAGCACCAGCACGGCAAATGTCTCATTGGACCGCAAGTCCGTCATGCCGGATCCTGCTCCGTGCGGAAAAGCCCGCGTTTCCCCCCCTCGCTTCTGCCGCGTCCGTTGCCCCGAGGAATCTCTTGAGTCCGGAACCATCACGAGTGTGTTGATTCCCCATATTTACAGTATTGAGCTGAAGAAGATGGTGACCAAATGGTGACACTGTCATGAGATCACAATCCCTGAGCAGCATTGCCATCTCGTTCGCGCAAAGTCTGTGATTATGCCCCCCCCCCCCTTGCTGGCCATCGCGGCCTTGATGACGAAAACATGACAAGAAACGAGAGGGGGAGGAGGAGTTCGTCTCAGAATTTCCTTTAAAGTTTTTCATTTTCGTCTTTCCCGCAAGTTGCAACCCAAGGCGCTGACTTTCCTCTCTCGCGTCCATGCTTCAACCTTTGCACACGAATCGGTCGTCCCGTCATGTTCAGAGCGAGACCATGAGTCGGGCTTCCGCTCACCCTGCATACGCGAGTGTCGCAGTCGCAATCGTGGTGCTCATCGCTTACGTCGTCGTCTCAACCGTCCGACAGTACCTGCGGCTGCGACACGTTCGAGGGCCTCCACTCGCCGGCTTGTCCAAGTGGTGGCTCGTCCGGGCGACCGGCGGCGGGAGGGGAGAAGTACGGTAGGTATGCTTTTTTGTTGATTCACGCTTGACTAATCTAATTTATTGCCGTCGAGCGCTTGACGACGTGTGAACGGCTGACCCCGTTCTCTTCTTCCCGGCTGGGACAGGGCCCATCGTCCGCGCCGGGCCGAACGATCTCATCACCTGCGATCCGGACCTGATGAGGCACATGCTCAACGTGCGATCGACCTATAAACGGTCCAACTGGTACGATGGGATGAGGCTCAAGCCCGGAGAGGACAACGTGCTGTCGACGAGAGACGATGACTTGCATCAGAAACTCCGGTCAAACTGGGGGTGAGTTGAGCTGAGAACTTGGAAAGTACACAAGCAAGTCTCCTAGACGGGACAAGCAAGCGAGAAGAAAACGAGCTCTCGGCCCCGAGATAAGCTGCTTCGTGCGCGGGGATGGGTGATGAGCTGCGAGGAAGTGATCCAAGAAAGGGCGTGTACTAACCGCGCGTCTCTGGCTCGGAAGATCCAGCGGTGGCATCAACTCGGTCGAGTCGCCAGTCTGCCGACTTGTTCTTCGTCAACACGACATGTTGGGATAGTATGGAACTGTACGGCTGTCTGTCCGGGCAGATGCACGCCTCTTCGTCTACTTCCATCTTCCCCGAGTCTATGGGGGCAGCCACCACAGAAGCAACGTGTGAGCCACATGGATATTGTTGGAATATCGATCGGATTATCCATGGGAAAGCGGAGACGGCGGCCTGGCTGGGCTAATCACACTACGCAAAAACACCTCCGGCCCGGGGGTGGGTCCGCCCGGCCAGCTATATCACGGTTTCCGCCGTCTGTTACCTGAAGCTTCAGATAGATACTTCCTTCTGCAACCCCAGTCTCTACGAGTAACCTCATCATGATTGAGGAGTTCGTTTCACTCGAGTGACCCTATGATACCAACTCCAAATAGATCGCTGCTTCCTATGGCAGTTAACTGGCCAGCTGAATTTGCTGTTAGAAAGGTCTGTGTAACGATGGTGTGGATAAGTAGGAGGAAAAGTTGACTAACAGTCTGGTAGGCTGGCAGAAGTACTAGTTGGTAGCATGGGGGTGTGTAAAGGGGTGATGGGTGGGTAAAGAATACCTGGCAGGGATATGTTACTCTCGCCGGATACCATGGTAGTAGTATCACACGTTATTTCATATGGACATCTTCTCTCCCCCTAACAATCTTACGTCCCGAGTCCGGCCGAACCTCCGCCAGAGGTAAGACGGGAGCCCTTCCCAAAGAGGAAGGCTAGAAACGACTCAGTCGAGGATTTTCTTCGCCGTAACAGCCATGGGGGACTTCACACGATCTGGGACCATAGGTAGTAGGCACAGGGTCTGCGTTGGAGAGAAAGAAAAGTGTAGATAGCCCCGGAAAAGTGGAATGATTAACTCGCTTCGTCTTCAAGTCGACCGACGATGGTGGTTTTATGCTTGTTTTGCGTATGATACAGATAATTAAGACATTGGGTTTGTTGTAGTACAGGGTTGTCAGAAGACCTTTACAAAGGCTCCATCATCGAGCCTCCGGTGATTGGTTGTATTGCTGCTGCAATAACAGGACAGGGACCAAGCCGTCCTCGCAATCGGTGAGCATCGGTGAGCACCGACGCCCGTCAACGACCAAGATGCCCTTTTGCGCGCCGAGATCAGACTCGGATACTCCGGCGGACGGCTTCGAGCTCTTTCAGCATCCTAACAAACTCCGTGTTGGCCGCCTTGTGGCTCTCGGTGGACTGGCCGCCTCGGGACACCATGTGCTCGCTGATGTGTTCCGCGTTGGGGTCGGCAGTCCAGATGCATGCCTTCAGGTCGGGCCAGACAGTGTTGTCGGGCAGCACCGGTGGCTGCTCCAGCCTCATCTCCTGTACGCACTTCCGGAGGGTCTCGATGCATCTAGCCTTGTTGCGGGTGTGCGAGGAAACCGCAAACACTTCTCTGTACATCATCGGCCCTCGGCGCTGGCTGTAGCGGGCGGGGACGCTCCACGTCTCCCAAAGCTGCTCCCAGTTGCCCTGGGATGCGTACGCTTTGAGCAGACGGACGAGCTGGGCCTCGGTGGGGGAGGACTGCGTCCCCTGAAGCATCACCATCTCCAGATTCGATTGGATGCCGCGAATCTTCTTGGCCTGCGCGCCAGAGGCTACTATCGCCTCGATCATGGTAACAAGCATCTCGTGGTCCATGATGGGCATGCCCCGCTCGTGCATCGTCGTGATGACTTCCGTGGCGAGATCGGCCTGGCTCTGGGCACCAGCATCCGACGCCGCCGGGGTGCGGAAGATGGCCCTCAGAAGATCCAAGCACTCGGGGAGGCTGACCTGGGCCCCGTCCCATCGGATCTTGTTAACGCGCTGGCGAGTTTTGTTCAGCGGGTCTGCGACGGAGTTCGGGTCTGCTGAAGGAGTAATACCTGCACCGGCCGCCTCGGCGGGGGCCTGTCCAGCGGCTTCCGTCGGCCGAATGGGGAGGGTGGAGAAGCTTCTCGCCTGGGTCCGTCTGGCGTAGTTGGGTTTGCGGGCGCGAACGTCGGCCGTGGTAGGCAGCTTGCCGAAGCGGTTGTGGTACTCAGAAGTCTCCTCTGCGACCTTTCGCTCCTGGGCCTGGCTCCGGATAAGCTGCTGGCTCCATAAACGTTCGAGGTCCAGCTCGTTCCGGCGGGACTCGGTCATGACCTGGACGACAACGGTCGAGCCGTTGACGGGCCCACCGAAACCCGACATTTTTCCCTGTGCATCGAAGCGGGCAGATTCGCTGTAGGCCGACCCGCTGGTTCCGAGATTGACGCAGATCCATCCGGTGGAAATGCCGTCGTCGCCGCCCGTGGCAGACGTAGCGCCGGTGCCCAGGAGCTTCGCTTTCCTCCGCATTCTCCGCAGCTTCGTCTTGAGCTCGCCGGGGCCGATGAGTCCATCGGCGTTGGCCTCAATCCGGTGGTGGTGGCGAAGCCACTTCACCAGGCGCGACGACGAGACGTGCAGATGGCGTTCACTTCGCGCCGTGGCGAAGAGCATGAGGAGGTTCGGCCCCAAGGCAGGGGGCGGGTCGAGCGCGCGCAAGTCAAGGAGCGAGAGATCGTCGAGACCCATTTCCTCATAGACGTACTTCAGCAACGGCTCGAGTATCGGCGGTGAAGAGTCTGGCAGCTCGGGCAACGGCGAGGCTTGCTGAGTAGGCGCGTGGGTGGGGGGGTCGACCTGTAAGAACCATGGCGCCTCCTCCTTCTCGCTCGCTGTTTCTTCTGCGGACGGTTCTGCAATCTGTTCCGCGATCTGTTCCGCGGGCTGCTCGGCGGGCTGCTCGGCGGGCTGCTCGGCGCCTTTAGACTCGGGTTGCTCCAGTGTCTGAGGAGCTGGTTCGTCCGTCGCTTGGGGGTTGGTGTCGGATGGCAGAGTCGAGAAAGATCTGTGCAGGTTATTGCGACGCCGCAGAGCAGCAGCTGCGGTGGTCGCGGCGACGGGAGCCCGGAGAAAGGTGGCCGGATTGGTGGAGGCAATGGCTTTCAGAACTTGATTGCGGCACTGCAAGCAGCCGAGAGCTGCGAGGGCTGGTCTCGAGGCCATCCTGGGGGTGAAATGGCAGCAGCGCGTCTTGAACTTGGTTTGGTCTGGGCCAAAATTCTCATCCACTTCCCAGAGAAGTATTCGCAGAGCTCGGGCTGAGGTGACGCCAAGGGACGTGCTCAGGGTTCGAAAAGATGTGCTTACATAACATCGTACCCTCGGCGGGAAATGTTCCGCCACCGCGCCACATGCCTGCTGTACGAGGGCGCTGTGGCGAATGAGCAACGAGAATACCTACCTACCTATGTCTGATTAGTCACCAGACCCACAGGGTCAAACGCCGTTGGCCACTCCATCCCGGCCGAGCGGGGCCGGTTGACCCGCCCCGAGTCAGAGACGAAGGGGGGGGAGAAAGAAAAAAAGAAAAAATTGAATCGCAAAAATTCTGATAGCTCGCGTCCCCTATCGACAAGCTCCAATCTTCCTCTTCCTCCCCGTTATCAGGCAAAACTCTCCACCTCCCTCTTCCTCCTCTGTCCCCCCCGATCAGAAGAAAAAAGGTGCATGTGCTCGAACACTGGCATCGGATCGAAGCAGGTCCTTTCTCTGTACTCTGTAATATAGTCTACGTTCTTTTATACCTTTTCCCCCAATACTTTAATGCCCCGGTTCCTCTGCTAGACACACAACAGACCAGGCGCTGTTCAGCGAATCTCGACCAAAAAGAAGACTTCGCCACTCACTCCTTCGGTCTGCGCCGCCTGTCGCGTGAGCCTTTTTCACAAGATGCTTCTCAGGAACGGCCGGAGAAGCCTCTCCCTCCACCACGCAGCCGTCTTTCGGCCCCTCCGCCCGACACCCCGATTCCCTTTGACCGCAATCGCTGCGAGCCAACGACCCGCTTGTTGCTTCAGCACTCAGCAGCAACCAGCTCGTCCAACGACGACGAGAACCAGTCTCAGCGTTGGACGAAACCTCGCCACCACCGTCGAAGAACACCAATCAGCCGACACTTCTAGATACGATGGGCTCGCCAGCTCCATCTTGCCGCCGTACGGTAATCGCTCGACCCGCCAAAGCATCCATGAACTGCGACCGTTCGATCCCTCCTCGCCCCTCGTCCTGGACGGTCCCGTGGAAGACCACTCACCCCGTGGGAAAATGAACAGATTGGGCGTATCGGGAAACTTGGACGAGATGCTGCCTGTCTTCGACGCTTGTCTTCGTGTCGGAAAGATTGACCGCGCCGAACTGATCCTCAAGCGCATAGCCCTCTACAACATCTTGCCCGGCGAAGAGCTCATTTTCCTTTACAACCGATATCTCCGCGCCTGTCTCCAAGACTCTTGTCTGCACCCCGACCGCGATGCAGGTAAACTCCACAAGTGGTATGTGCTGAACATCCGCTCCAAGGGTCTCCCTCAGACCGCCGAGACCGTCGCCTGTATGGTCAAGGCCTCTCTGCTCTCGGAGCGCTATGTTGCCAATCGCGATGCTTTGATTCATCACTACATGAGCTTGGCTCCTGGGGAGGCCGGTCTCCACGTCTTGTCAATGGCGGACATCCTCAGCGACAATGATCTTGCTATCTTAACCCAAATGTTCCCGAGTTACAATGTTGCCCCCACGGCGCAACACGACCAATCTAACACCGTTCAACCCGAACCACACGCCGAGCCTTCTGCCCCCGGAGAACTGCCCCGCAAGGCCGGTGAAACCGGTCAGGCGCAGTCTACGCCCGAGGTCTTGGCCACGCCCCAGAAGGGCTTTGGATTGAAAACCCTGAAGCACACCCTGAGTCTGTTCGACGAGATTCCCCAGAACTGCGATATCTCGACTTTGCCCCTGCGCGAGCGGAGGGAAATCCAAGCTCGCCTCGAGCGCGACTGTATCGACGCTGCCGTGAGACGCTGGCGCGAGGAGAATGAATCGCTGCAAAAGATGGGCCTCAACACAGCCGTCTCGCACGCGACCCTGAATTCGCGACTCTACGACTGGCAACTCGCGCTCGAGGCTCGGTTTAAAGAGGAAATGGTCGCAATCGAAGCCGCCGAGACCGCCGATAAAAAGAGTCCCGAAGACTATGATCGCTGCATCTACGGGCCTTTTCTGCGTCTCTCGACCCCGACCCGTCTCGCTGCCGTCACCATCCTGGGCGCCCTGAGCTCAACCGTCATTGCCGGCATTGACCGAGGCATGCTTATCTCGACGGCCGTTGTCAATCTTGCCAAGATGGCCGAGGAGGATATCCGAGATCAGATGGCGACGCAAAAGAAGACGGCACAAAAGCCGAAGCCCAGACGGATGGTCATGTCGCCCGCGCCCACCAAGCCGGACGACCAACGGTCGGCCGAGGAAACAAACGTCCATTTTTCTCGGCTCAGTGAAGCCGCCGTGGCAGACAAACCATGGCCTGTCGCAGTCCGGGCAAAGGTTGGCGCCGCGCTGCTCTCGGCCCTCATCGACACGGCCAAGATCAAGGTGGTAAAGGAGCACCCGGAGACCAAGGCCTTGGTCAGCCAGTATCAGCCCGCCTTCTCCCACGTCAGCCGGCTCAAGAAGGGCAAGAGGAGCGGCATGATTCTGTTGAACAAGGAGCTGGTCAACATCCTGAAGCGAGAGCCGCATGGCGACTATCTTGCCAAGCACCTGCCCATGGTTGTCGAGCCCGAGCCGTGGCAGGCCTTCGACAAGGGCGGTTTTTTGGAAAGCAGGGCCAATCTGGTCCGCGTCAAGCAGGGCGACAGGGATCAGAAGCTGTACAGCGAGGCTGCCATCGCCCGCGGAGACATGGACCAGGTATTCAAGGGCCTGGACGTCCTGGGCAAGACGCCATGGCGCGTCAACACCTCCGTCCTCAACGTCATGCTTGCCGCCTGGAACAAGGGCGAGGCGCTGGCAAACCTGCCCGCGCTGAACCCCGACATCCCCATACCCCGCGAGCCCGAAGCGACCAGCGACCCGCTGGCGCACAGAAACTGGGTCAGGGCAGTCAGGGCGGCCGAAAACGAACGGGGCGGCTTGCACTCGGTCCGCTGCTTCATGAACTTCCAGCTGGAAATCGCCCGGGCCTTCAGGAACCAGACCTTTTACTTCCCCCACAACATCGACTTCCGAGGCCGCGCCTATCCGTTGCCGACCTACCTCAACCACATGGGTGCCGACCACGTCCGAGGCCTCCTGCGTTTTGCCAACGGCAAAGCGCTGGGCGAGGCGGGCCTCAAGTGGCTCAAGGTACACTTGGCCAACGTCTTCGGTTTCGACAAGGCCAGCCTCAAGGAGAGGGAGTCGTTCGCCATGGACAACCTCGTCAACATCTTCGAGTCGGCAAACAACCCGCTCGAAGGCAGCCGATGGTGGCTCAAGGCCGAAGACCCGTGGCAGTGCCTCGCGACCTGTTTTGAGCTCAAGGCCGCCCTCGAATCCCCAGAGCCCACAAAGTTCGTCTCCCATCTCCCGGTGCACCAGGATGGTACCTGCAACGGTCTCCAGCATTACGCCGCCCTCGGCGGTGACTCGTGGGGTGCTCGGCAGGTCAACCTCGAGCCCGGCGACAAGCCCGCCGACGTCTACTCGGCCGTCGCCAACATTGTCAAGGAGCACATCGCCACGGACGCCGACTCGGGCAACGTAATCGCCGTGGCCCTGCGTGACAAGATCACCAGAAAGGTTGTCAAGCAGACTGTCATGACCAACGTCTACGGCGTCACCTTTGCCGGCGCCAAGAAGCAGGTCTGCAAGCAGCTCGATTCGCTGTACCCGGACCTGCCCAAGGAGTCTGGCTTTGACAACATCATCACCTCCTCCTACGTCGCCACGCTGGTGTTCAAGGCCCTTTCGTCCATGTTCCGCGGCGCCCACGACATCCAGTACTGGCTCGGCGAGATCGGCGGCCGCGTCTGCCGAGCCCTCTCCGCCGAGCAGCTGGAGCGGATCAAGCACGACAACATCCTGCCCTCGCCGTCCGCCACGGCCAAGGCCGGCGACAAGAAGCCGACGACGGACGACATCCTGGCACAGTTCCGCGCGACCATCGTCTGGACTACGCCCCTCCGCATGCCCATCGCACAGCCGTACCGTAAGAGCGGCACCCGTACAATCAAGACGTCCCTTCAGGATCTGTCCCTGAACGTCCCCGAACGCTCCGATCCCGTCCACCGCAGGAAGCAGCTCCAGGCCTTCCCTCCCAACTTCATCCACTCCCTCGACGCGACGCACATGCTGCTGTCTGCGCTCGAGTGCCACGAGCTCGGTCTCGACTTCGCCGCCGTTCACGACTCGTTCTGGACCCACGCCTGCGACGTCGACACCATGAACCGTGTCCTCCGCGACGCCTTTATCAGGATCCACGAGGAGGACGTCGTCGGGCGTCTCGCCGCCGAGTTCGAGGCCCGGTACCGCGGCTCCATCTACCTCGCCAAGATCAACCACGGCACGGCGGTGGAGAAGAAGATCTCGGCGCTCCGCAAGAAGTTCAAGATGTCGGTTCGCGATGAGCTTCTCGCGGAGTACAAGAGACAGACGCTCCTCCGCTCCCACGACCCGGAGCAGGTCGCCGAGGGCAAGAAGATGGTGACGCCCGCCAGCATCTTTGAGGAGATGTCGGCCAGCGAGTCCCTCGCCGAGCCGGAAGACATGGAGGGTCTCGGACTCGGTACCATCTCCGACAAGGAAGGCCTAGACCTGACCGAGGACGCGATCGGCGAGTCCGAGGAGGGCATCGACGACGAGATCGTCGCGGAAGCGCCCGAGGCCGGGGCCGCCAAGGACGAGTCACCCGGTGCCGAGTGGATGGAGAGGTTGACGGAGAACGCAAAAGTCTCGTTCTTTGAACGGGCCGTCGTCGGCCAGGCCACGACCAAGTACAAAAAGGCCAACGCCATCCAGGTCTGGCTCCCGCTGACTTTCCCGTCCATCCCCGCGAAGGGCGACTTCGATGTCCAGAGGCTGAAGAAGAGCGAATACTTCTTCTCTTGAAGCGCGCGGTCCTGTCTCTCTCTCTCTCCCCCTATCTCTTTCCCTCCTTCACTCTCTGACGAGAAAACAACAACAAGAGGAAGCAGAAAGAATGTGGAGATGAAAGCAGGGAGGCGGGTGGTTGGCGGGCAAGGACTTATTTTGCACAGACAATATCTGAATTGCATATTGCGACGGCGTTAGTCCTATTGTTTTGGGGGTTTCTCACTATCAAGAGAGGGGGGGAAAGGGGCGTTTCTGATGACTCCAGGGCGCGGCGTTCGAATAAAGAAAGAAAAAGACAAGTTTGGTCGCGCCTGGGGGGCACGATTTCTTCACGAGGCTGCCTCTCACTGTCTTTTACATTACTCCTGTTTCCAAGACGATGTTCTGTGTATGAATAATAGATGTGTTTTAAAAAGTAGAAAATACGGTAAGGGGAAACTGGACTGGCATGGGCGGCGAGCGGGCGGGATTTTTCCTCCCACCTCACCATATAAGCAAACAAGCATAAACACAATGTATCATAGGGCAAAACAAAAACCAAAGCAAAAAATTTTGTTTTTGCATCCCATCATCTGAAGCAGACGTTCCCCATTTGTGCAATATTTTATTCATATATATTTCGCACGAGCCATCAAGCGGTGTCCGGTGCCCAGAACTTGGCCCAAGTGGAAGATGGATAGGCAGGTAGGTATTTCTGGGTGTTTGCGTTCCCCGTCAGCGCTCACAGCCGCGTGCCGTTGCCCTTGATGGCCTCGCGCAACATGGGCGCGACCTGCTTGCGCGACGCGGACAGGTTCGTCTGCTTCCAGGCCATCCTCCAGTCTCCCCCGGCCACCTCGTCCAACCGGCCGCCGCCCCACGTCTCCAGGCCCAGCTCCTCCTTGTACCCCTCGTAGAAGGCCTTGCACGACTCGACGGCGGCCTCGTTGAACGCCCACAGGAGCAGGTCTCTCTCGAAGCGGTCGTCGGGGTTGGCCGTGGTCATGACGACCCCAATGTCCAGCCCCTTCTCCCCGGCCGCCCACTCCCTGAAGGCGCCCAGCAGCGCGCCCTGATCGCCGCCGGCCTTGTCGACGAGGAGGTACTCGAGGTTTCGCACAACGGCCGAGATGCCCATGACCTGGCGGCGGTCCTCCCACTGCTTGTAGTCCTTGCGAAACACGTCGCGGAAGCCGAGCGAGGATATGTCCTCCTTAACGGCGGATATCTCGTCGAATAGGGCGTCGCGCGCGTAGGGCGGCGTCGGAGTGAGCCCTTCGAGGAACGAGACGGCGGCGACGTCTCTGTCGGTGGTCTTGTCCGCGGACTTGAGGTTCGTCGTATCGATGAGGATGGCCGCCAGCGAGAGGCGGGCCAGATGCTCGTCCACGTCGGCGTCGGCGTCAGCGTCTTCTCCGCCGTCCCTGAGCCGGCGGGCGAGGGCTTCCTCCCAGGCCGGGCGGCAGTACTCCACCACCAGGCTCGAGCAGCTGCCACACTTCTCCACGGCGCGCGGCTCGTCGCCCGTGTCCCGGGGGACCTTGTCCTCTTCGGCGTGGTGGTCGACGCAGCCGACGACGCTGCCGGCATACTTGGTCGCGAGGTCGCCGGTGAGGGCGTTGTGGTCGACGAGCACCCACCGCGTGTCCTCGGCGGCGAGGTCGGCGGGGAGCTCGTCGAGGGTGAGGAGATCGCTCGGCCGCAGCCGGGCGTGGGCCAGGGCGGCGGTCATCTCGGGCCGCAGCTTGAGGTCATCGCGGGGGAGATTCGAGATGGGGATGTGCAGCGTGTGCGGCGGGGCGTGGGTGCGCAAGTAGGCGTAAACGACGGCGGAGCAGAGGGAGTCGAGGTCTTTAAGAAAGGGGGAGGAAAGGAAGGCAGCGAGTCAGCGTTTCTCGCCGTTGGTTGCGTCGCACGTCGAGGCTTTGGAGGCGTCTCTCTCGTACCTGCGGATTCGTTGCCGACGACGAGGGTCAAGGGACTTGCTCGTTGGGCGGCGGGCGCGGCCAGGGCCGATCTCGCGTTGGCGAGAAAGGCGCCGAGGGAGACCCTGGGGGGCATCGGGAGTTTTGAGCAGATATCCTAGGGGGAAAGTGTTTTGGTAGGTTAACAGTGGATGGACGGGGACATTGGCACATGCAGGTTGCCGCCAGGATTGCCGTATCTCTCAGTATCGAAGCGCGCCGGGGGGGGTAAGATGGAATCTGGAGGTGCTTGGTGGGATGACGTCGGAGAGTCGCACAAGCACAGGCAGAGCGAGAGCGGTGCGGGGGGAAGGGGGCTACCATTGACTTTACAGATGGCATCAGGCGAGGTCTCTTATCGGCTTATCGGCCGTTTCTCACACAGCACATGTGTTATCGAAGGCGCGGTCTCTTATCGTGGTTCCACCCCGCTATCGGCCATCTGCCAGTGGGTGGCGGGAATCGCGGGGCAACTGACTCAACCGCGACCCGTGAGCGCCCCCCACTATCGCGGACCGCGGTCGGGGCGCCGGCAACCACCTGTCACTTCCAGGGTTGCTGTGCTTTGCTTTGTCACAAGGCCCTCTCTCACTCATTCTTTGTCATTCCTGCCTTGCTGCCGGTTCATATCATCCTTATTGTACATATTCAGATATCAACACCAGTCTCAGTCTTGATCTCGTCATCTTCATTCATCGTACATCATACACCGTTTACCCCAACACCAACACCAACACAGACAACAGCACCAGACATCGCACTCCAAGATGGGCTCCCAACCACCCCGCATCCGTCTGGCAATCCTCGAGGCCGACACGCCGCAGCCGCAGACCAACGCCGAGTACGGCGGCTACGGCGGTGTCTTCACAGCGCTCCTCCGCACCGCCGCCCTCGCCGACGACCCGCCCGCGCCGCTCGACAGCATCGTCGACCTCTCGGTGTACCACGCCGTGGGCGATGACGCCGTCTACCCGGAGCTGGACTCGGTCGACGCCATCCTCATTTCCGGCAGCAAGCACAACTCATTCGACAACGACCCGTGGATCCTGAAGCTCGTCGACTTCACCAAGCGGTGCATCGACAGCGGCCGCGTACGGGTCATCGGCGTCTGCTTCGGCCACCAGATCGTCGGCCGCGCGCTAGGCGTCGAGGTCAAGCGCAGCGACCTGGGCTGGGAGGTGGCCGTGGTCGACGTCGAACTCACGCCCAAGGGCAAGGAGATCTTTCAGCTGGACAAGATGGTAAGATGCCTTTGGCCCGGTCTACCTGCGGCAATCAGCACAAAGAGCTAAATGTAGACACTCCAGCGCATCCACCAAATGCACCGGGACGTCGTCACGGCGAACCCGCCCGGCGCCGAGTCCCTTGCCTACACGGAGCTGTGCCCCGTCCAAGGCTTCTACTCGCCCAAGAAGTTCATTACCGTCCAGGGCCACCCGGAGTTCACGGGGCCCATCGTCAGCGAGATCCTCAACGTCCGCCACAAGGCGGGCATCTTTGACGACGAGACTTTTACCGACGCCATCAACCGCGCGAATATCGAGCACGACGGCGTCAGTATTGCCCGCGGTTTCTTGCGTTTCCTCCGAGAATGAGGCGTTCTTGTTTGTTTTGTTTTTTATTAGCATGTAGCCCAATTGACCAGCGATTGTTTTGGACATCAGTCTTTTTCACCTGTCAACTTCGTGCGGTTACCTCAAGTTTGTGGTTTTTTTTTCAAATGTGACATTTCCATCTTCCTCAATTCGAGTTGTTCTCATTTAAAGAGATATCACCATCATATGCTGTGAGGCAACTCATCCCGAACCAACCAATTCGCCCCGAAGGCTCGTCTGCCACTTTTCCTCATATAATACACCTGAATCTTGATACAGAAGGCTCAAAATAATCTGCAATGCAGCTTCCTTCCTTCTTCGCGTCTTCGTCCCATTCCTCTTTCCGTTTTTGACCCCTACCTGCTCTGTCTGCACTTAGACCGAGCTGCAGATAAAACACGGCGTCTGAGATCTCACTCATCTCTTCCTTCTTTTCACACGCAACCACATCTCTTTCTATTTCTCTCTCTCGCGACAGGGAGCACTCTTTCACTCGACACAACAGCCCATCCTATGCCTCATCTCCATACTATCTCATAACCTTTTCTTCGCACTCTTTCTGCCCTCCCTCTCGCCTCCTTCGTTACTCGCCATCTCATCATCCTCCGTCATCTACCGCCATTGCCTTTACTAGACTCTCACTCGACGCTGATTTTGCCCTTCACGGATCTTCTTGTCCGCAAGGCATCATCTTCCTGCCTCTTTGGACGCTTCCTTCGATACTTTCTGGTCCTTCTTTCCCGTCAGTATTTCCACTCTTCTCAGAGCCAATCCCTCACACCCGGCCGCCCCGTTTCCTTGTCAACTTTTATCCAGTTCCCTTCAAGCCATTTTCTCTAGATCCAGCCAGAGTACCTACTCTCTTCCTCTTCCTCTTCCTCTTCCTCTTCCTCTTCCTCTTCCTCTTCCTCTCCCTCTCCCTCTTCCTCTCTTTTACTTCTACTAGTAAAAGCTCATCACTGACCTCATCACTTCAAGTGATTACTTAGCAACACCTGAGAATTGCCTCTCAAAACTGGTCTCTCTGTCGACACACCCAGGCTCACCATGTCGTTGCTTCCGGGTTCCGATACTCAAGAGAAGCTTGTTCGTCGGCCGAAGGGACCTTACTTTCCTGCAGAGGACGATGAGTCCGATGGCGATGAGTCGCTGGGATTCAATACCCGGAGAAGAGCAAATTACAACCAAGCTCAAGTGCCCGATCTGTTCGACGAGTCGGTCGAAGACACGATCGACCAGATGCGCGGCGACCAAGCGCCAGACAACATCAGGCCCGCTGCTCGCTCATCTCCGTCTGCTGAGTCGCACGAGCTTTTTGTCGAAGAAGGAGAACAGCTCGACGGTTCCCTGTCTGCGAAAAACATCACAATGATCAAGTCCGAACCCGACAATGAGGATGACGGCGATTTCGAGGTCATCCAACTGGCCGATGCCTCTCCTGAAGCTCAGAATCAGTGGTCTTGTCCTCGTAGGTTCGTCATTGATCTAACTGACGCGCCGGACGAAGATCCCGTGGTCAACACTGAGCCCGCAGTCAAGAAGGAGCCCGTGGTCCATGTCAATCCCGTTCTCACTACTTTGAGCAGCCACTTGGACATGAAAGCACTTGAGGCAAGAAGTGGTGAGCTCCAGTTGAAGGTATTACAAGGTGGTTTGAGCCCAGTTGAACTGTCCGAAATGATGTCGGTCATCGCCCAGCTTGGCCAAGCGCGAAACTTGACCGAAACCAAAGCAACCCCGTATCCTAGCATCGAATTGCCTGGTTTTGAAAATCGTCAACAAGCATCTGGTCAAGAAACCAAGAAGAAGCCGAAGCAGAAGAGGAGACCTCGTGTCAAGACCGCCGCAGAGTATTGGGCACGCAGAGAGGAGGATGACCGAGAAAGAGAGGCCAAAGGCCTCAAGCGAAAGGGAGTCTACGACAGCAGCGGCTCCAGCAAGGCCAAAAAAACAAAGGGTTCGCAGAACACCTACAGTGACCCTTATGAAGAAGAGATTGAGCGTCAAATCGACGCCGTCTTCCAGCAGCGCGATGCCATCCAAGACCGAGCAGACCGGGGTGACTTGCCTGCTGCGCCGACTATCACGGCAACTACGAAAAAGGACCAGTTGAAGCAGATGAGGGAAGCTGCGCCGGAGTATTTCGATCCCAAGCTCATCAGATTTCAGAGAATTGAGCTTTCAGAGGCTACCAAGTCTTGGGGTTACCGTGCTGTGCGATGCATGAACGGCCTGTGGCAAGTCAGGGACCTGAACACCCCGATGATGAACCACCAGCTCATTGTCGGCGCTTGGATGCTCGGCCGAGAGTTGAGAGAAACACCAAATATGCCAAGAGGTGGCATTTTGGCCGACGCAATGGGTCTTGGGAAGACGATTGAGACACTTTCCTGCATCGTGGGCAACCAGGCCTCGGAGAGCCTCAAGGATGCCGGTAAAGGAGCAACACTGGTGATTTGTCCGTCGGGGCAAATGATTGGACAGTGGATGTCCGAGGTCAGAAAGCACTGCGACAAGAAATTTGCGAAAAAGATTGTGCACTTCAAGGCCGGCAACAAGATGGATATGGACCTCCTGGCATCCTTCAACATTGTGTAAGTCACTTGCATCCACCCACGGGAGACTTGTTGACTTGATAGGACTAACTGTTTGTAAGTTTCGCAAGCTTTCACCAGATCAGAGATAGCATTCCGTCGGTCAAGGACAGAGAGGAAAAGAGGATCCTGCTCAGGGACGAAGTGAAGTTTGACGAGTGGGTGGAGAAGGAGACAGGTGATCTTCACCGCATCGAGTGGCATCGAGTTGTTCTCGATGAAGCCCATGCCATCAAGAACCATTTGACGCACTGTAAGTCCAACTCATGTCGTGTTTGTGTACTTGGTCGTGCTGACATTGAGGGGGGGTGAAGCGGCGTTTGCGTGCTATGAGCTGAAGGCCAAGCACCGTTGGGCGGTGAGCGGAACTCCCCTCATCAACGGCGGCCATGGTAAGTTTACCGCCTCACCACTTGTGCAGAAAGTTGCTAACATACTCCAGAGTTTTTCTCGTATTTGAAGTTCATCAAATACCATGGCATTGATGACTTTACTGGGTATCTTCAGGAGTATCGAGAGGACGTAAGGTCACTGGTCGTCGCTAGAAAGTCAAAATCGCTGACTCCTGGTAGGAAAAAGGTCGAAAGAAACACAACAAGCTTATACACGAAGTCATGTACAGAAGGTAGCAGTCTATTTCTAAGGGCTTTGATGACGGAAACTGACGAACTTTCTAGGACCCAAGGCGACTTCTTCCTTGGCCAGCCAATCTTGGATCTGCCGAATACGCACCCCACACATCAGTACCTGAAGCTTTCGGCTGAAGAGACAGTAATCTTCCGGTGAGATGGGTTTACGCCCCTTGTTTGAATAATTTGAGCCAATCTGACTAGTGACAGTATGATGGAGAGATGCTTTAGACGCAAGATGAACCAGGATTTCGAAGACGGCAGTGCTGCCAGCCAAATCAGATGCTATCTGGTCATGCTGCTCCGCCTTCGACAAGCCGCAACTCACCCTTTCTTACTCGAGGGCATGATGGGAGATTATTTCTCTCCGAAAGACTTACAAGTCACCAAGGAACGACTGAAGGCGCTGAGGGGTCGTGCCACCGTGTACGGCCAAATCGGCTCGTGGACTCGGAGACACCAAATACCGAGTCCACGTATGCATGAGGTTCTCGAAGCAGCAGAGCAAAGGCGACAAGATCAACTGGAAATTGACCGCAAGGAGGTTTTGGAGGCACAGTACAGCCGAATTCGTCTTTCTGACGATCACAAGGAGGCGCAACCGAGGGACACTCAAAAAGCGATTGTGGAGAACGACAACATGATGGCCATCGGCAATGATCCCGACGAGGTAAATAGCCAGGATGAAGTGGAAGAAGACGAAGATGGCATGGTTCCGCAGACCTACAGAAATCCTGGCGAAGAGGATAAAGTCAGCGACGATGACACAGTTCCAATCATCGGCGGTGACACAGCTCCGATCGCCGAACACGAGGAACCACCGCTTCAGCCTTTCGGTCGGAGCGACTTTGGTTTGGCCTTCGACATGACAAAGCAGCTAGAGTATCTCGAAAGATTAAAAGAGCTCGAGACTGCCGTGTGCGTTGCATGCGAGGCTCGACCGGCGGTCGTTCCAGTCAAGGGACGGGTAAGTCACACGCAACCCTCGTTTGGGTCCGGAACAATTGAGACACTAACACAACAAGTGCGGCTGCATCTTTTGCGGTAACTGCGCAGTGGCCCATTTAGCCCAGAAGGTATGTATCCGGGATGCTTTGATGGATTTTGCCACACATACTAACAGTCCATAAGGGGAGAAATTGTCCCAAGTGCCGCAGAATTATCGGCGTCCCAACATCCTATCAAGCCTTCAACGACAACGACGAGGTCGCAAACGATGCCGGCATGCCGCGAGATGACGTCGATGAAAAGGCGTACTCGCGGGGATTCGACTTCAATGGTTTCCAACATACGGAAGACGAGAAAAAGGACAAGAAGCCCATCCGGTTCTTGCAGCTCAGCGACAAGCGGCACGATTTGCCTGTCACTCCCAGCGCCAAGATGACCGCGCTCAAGGAGACCGTCTTGAGATGGCAGGCGGAAGCTCCTGACGACAAGATCATCAGTACGTTTGCTCTTATCTGTGTTTGTTCCTGACAATCTCCTGACAAAGTCACCGCCAGTCTTTAGTCAGTTCAACGTTGTCATGAAGATCATTGGCCGCATGCTGGAGTCGGAAGGCATCTGCTTTGCCTACCTCAGCGGCAAGCAGAACACGGAGCAGCGCAACAAGGCCGTCGACGAGTTCCAGAACGGCGACGAGGTCAAGGTCCTCATTGTATCGCTGCGCGCAGGGGGGCAATGTCTCAACCTCACGCGTGGAAACCGAGTCATCCTCATGGAGCTCTGGTGGAATCATGGAGTCGAACAGCAGGCGTTTGCTCGCGTCTTCCGCATCGGCCAGATCAAGGAAACCCACTTTGTGCGCTTCATCGTCCATACGCCCATCGAACAACGAATGTTGCAAATGCAGGTCCAGAAGATCCTCGATATCGATGCGGTCCTTCAGGATGACATGACCAGGGCGCCCAAGATTAGTGTGGAAGATATCGCCGGCCTTTTGGGCAAAGTCACGATGAGGGACGGCGTCATGCATGTCGTCTCTGATTACGAAGACGAGGATGATGATGACGAAGGCGACATTCGGAGTGATGCAGACGAGGAGGAGGAGGATCTGGAAGACCTCGTTGTCCCCGACCACGTGATAGAGTACGAGGATGACGAAGAGGACGACTTGGTCTAGGATGACTAGTAGTCGCAACGGTTTGATCGGGAACACAGAAACTCCACGCCAACTCGGAACTGGCTTCTCGCCTGATTTTTGCACCATCTACGAAGGAGGAATAACAGGGGCTGTATGGGCCGACGGGCAAGCTCAGCAACGTCACGGAAGCAGCTACGAGACATACCGACGCTTTACAGCATGGACGGGCGGTTACCCATTCTTGCGAATATCCTTTTTTTTCGCTGCTTTCTTTTTGCTACTTTCAAGTTTCTTGCATACTTTTGACGAACTGGGTACACGTTCAGCGCGCTGGATAGACAGGGACGGTGTGCACCTGAGCAACACAATCGCGTGTCCTTGAGAAGGGGCACGTTGGATTCCTCCCAGCAGAGATACATGGATCGGAAGAGTGCGTGCGCTTTGGGGAGACACTTGGAAGGATTGGATGGCATGCGCATCTATGTTTCCCGGAATTTCACGCCGTCTTCATTCTTCATGGCATCATCTTTCCCGAGTCGTAGGGAAAGTTTACGCATCACGAGAGGATACGGAGAGAGAGACAAGGTGAGAGAGACAGGGAGGGGAGAACAAGAAATATAGATAATAGACACCACCCCAAAATAGACCGTTTTTGCATTCAGTCGGCCTCCGGCGACATGCATGCATTTCGTGTCGCGAAGCACGTGTATCGTCACCACTGCTCCAAGACCAAAAGGGGGGGGGGGAGTGGAGGCCCCCCACCCCAGGGGCCTCGCGACGAAAGGGCATCAATTCTCCCCGTCCCATTTTCCAAGCAGGAGCTCACACGTTTCTGTTTTTCGGTCGGGGGTCGGCAGGGGGAAAAAAAAGGGGGCGAAACATGCCTTCTGTGTCGGCAACCACGCAAGCCGGCCGAAGACGTCCGTCTCATCACTCGTCGCATATGAGCGAGCACCTCCCGCGGCGCCATTCACAGGGCCTGGGTCTTCATTGTCCGACGGCGCTGAATGTGGGGGAAGGGGGGGGACCTCCGAAGCCCGACCGACGCATGTTCCGACGCCGGGCGTGTATCCACTGCGCCGGGACGGTGTGTGTGGGTCGATGAGCCAAGAGCGCTCCCGAATCTCCAGGGTGGGTGGCGCACTGGTGCCTACCTATCTATGTACCTGCCTACCTGACCTTTACCTTTATGTCAACACCGATGGGAGGATTCACTGCATCGACTATTCAAGTTGCGGATATGCGAAAAGGTTCGAAATGGCCAGTTCAAGTAATCAAGAAAATGTTCATTCAATTCGTGTGGTATCAAGGCGGGGGCGAAAAGACAGAAGAAAAAAAAAGAGAGAAAACGACTACGCTAATATGATGATATCCTCCGATGGCCGTTCCGGTACCGGTCTTCGTCTTTATCTTGCCGCGTCTTTGACGGTGCTCTCCTGTACCTTGCCTTCCTATCGATCCAAGGCTTCTCGACGGCGCAGAACAGACATGAGTTCACGAGGCCTTGTATCGAAAGGCTCACCAGTGATAATAAGACAACCGCAAAGGGTCCGGATTCTTCCGGGCTGTCCCAGCGCATGACATGCGCGACAAAGGGGACCGCCCAGATCAAGATGTACACAAGCGGGTATACAAAAAGCAGTCGCAGCTGGCGGCGAATCTTGTCGCGTGTTTTCGCCATACCCGTGCCGTCCATGGTCGGGTGGAAGAGAAAAGGGGTTGCGTTGTGTTCGGGGTCCGAGTCAAGGGATGTGCCTCGGCGTAGTATTGACCAAATGTTGGCCAGTGATTTGGCGCGAGCACTTGTCGGGCTATTCAGTGGCTGCCAGTGCGAGCTGAAGCTTGATTGTTGTTGGTAATGATCGTCTGGCAGACTCGAATCGACGGTGTCGCGGCGAATATAACTCGGGGGGGGCGGCGAGATGGGACCAAAAGTTGCTGAGCGGGGGCTACCGCTAGGTTCCAACGCACGAGGCGAAAGAACCTCCTCCTGTACAGGAATTCGCCTGTCGTCGTCAGAGCCGTACGTCGGCCAGTTCCACGATATCTTTTGGCGACTGTGCAAGAGCTCGATCTCGGCCGTCATCGTGGTGGCGGTGGACGAGGTACGGTGCCGGTCTGCGTCCTCCATCGAGGTCTCGGATCCACGACGAGATGTGGGAGTAGCGGGTACCGAGGGGATGTGAGCCCAATGTCCGTCATTCGGTATTTGTGTCGCGCTGGCGCGTCTCATGGCGCTGAGGCGACCGAATCGCCGCATGCGTAGCGTGACGTAGATGTAGATGTAGGCATACAGCGCAACAATGGTGAGAAGAATCATGTACCGGGGGACCCAGCTGAGGACGAGCCTCGGCCACTCGGGACGGACTGGTAAGTAACAGTACTCGCCATTGTTCACATAGCCGGGCCAGCCCACGAAGGCCAGAGAGGCCATCAGAAGCGGGAAGAAGACAAAAGCGCTGAAGGCAAGACGGCGGTGCGGATAGAGGCCGCTCTGGCGTCCGGAGTGTCGCGGGCGGAAGATGTAGATCGCGGTATGGAGGGCGATGAGGACAACGGCGATGTCAGAGGCCTCTATGCCGACGGCAAGGAAGAAGCCGCTCGCTTGACAGAAGGATGATTCTGATGCAACCGCACCGGTCTTGAAGTCGACGATGGGGAATATGATGAACCATAAGGACTTGAGCATGTCGCTCGACATGAGCAGCATGATAAGACTGAGTGAGTGGTTTTCAAGTGTCAGTAGAGATTCCTGCATCAAATAAACACACACGGGTCCAGTCTTGGACCTGGGACTATCCATATAATTTTCGTGATTTGAAAAATATCAAGCCATTAACCCGTGCGGGGGAAGTCCACTTACTCATGTCTGAAGCTTCGGCTCATGCGAGAAAACCAATAGAAGGCGAGAGTGACGGATGCAAAGCTCAAGGCGGCGACTGCTAGCGACGTGGATTGAATGATTGTCCATTGCCGGTCAGTCAGACCGTTGGGGATGCGGTCGTAAGCCGGGATCACGCGGGCGACGATGGCCTCTGGAAAAGATGCAGCAGACGAATGCAATGCGTCAATATCCTCCTGAGGCCACGGTGCCATGACGGCTTTGGTTCCCTGGCGGCCAGTCGGAGCTGCTGGGGAATGGTGTAAAGAAGTATGTTCACGTGGGAGGCTTCGGATTCCTCATGGTGATGGAGAGGGTCGAAATGGTTGTGGCCAGTGATGGACCTAATGGTGAAGATGTCTGGAGGTCGAGGGGATACGAGCTTGGATCCTCAGGGCTGTCTCGAAACCCTTCTCTTTCTAAAGTCCTGACCGACTTGGCCCCGCTGGGCTGGGCTCCTATTTTATCGAGTCTTATCCGTCACTCGGCTATCCTCTAGTTTGTAAAGCTCGCTTCGGGATGCCCCTGATTGACGGTGATCGACCAGGCGTCTACAAGAATACGGTGATGATTGGGGGGGGGGGGGGG
>PJEX01000098.1:0-34153 GCA_005350895.1 Colletotrichum tanaceti
CCCCCCCCCCCCCCCCCCTTCGCTTTCAAAGATCACAGCAAATCCGTGGCATCCAAAACGCCGTCCCATGCAAAAAGCAAAACACGTACATGTGTAGGCAACACTCAGTACGCCGCCCCCTTCTTGGGCTTCCACGCCTCGATCCACCGGCCCATGATGGCCACCTCCTGAGCCACCACCTCGGCGTTCATCTCACTCAGCTGAAAGTCCGGCACGTGGTTGCCCCCCTTGACCACGAGCCGCGGCGCCGCCTCCGTGCTCGGCGACGGCCCTCCCGGCCGGTAGTCGGAGCTCATCGTCGCCGAGCGCCACGGGTCGAACTCGCCGTCGCTAAAGAGCACCTTGTCGAACGTCGCGTTCCACCCCCCCGTCCACTCGTTGAACATGGCCACCGTGAACCCCTCCGACACGGCCGGCCGGTGGCCGAACGACTGCGGGAACCGGAGGTCGCACTGCCGCTGCCGGTGCGCCAGCCGCACGTGCGACGACACAATGTTCGTGCCGTCCGACCGGGGCGGCCCCGTGTGCCACCACCCCAGCGGCTCGTTGCAGAGCTGCCACACCCAGCTGCGGCCCCATTCCAGGTCCGTCGGCGTGTTGTACCCGACCGCGTCGCCGTACAGGTCGCACGCCTCCTCCGCCTCGCACGTCTCGTTGTACCGCCGGTGCATCCACGTCGTGTACCCGGCCCACGCCGCCTCGAGCCCGACCCCGGATTGCTCGCACCCCGCCGCCACCCGCCCGTCCGTCGTGCTCGTCTCGATCCAGTCGCAAAAGTCCAGCACGTCCTGCTCGCTCTTGGTCCACGCGATAATGGGCTTCTGCAGGTAGTACGCAAAGTCGCCGTGGTCCTCGAGCGTCTCGAGCCCGAACTCCTCCTTCATCGCCAGGATCTCCCCGGCCGAGCCCCGGTCCAGCACGGCGTCGACCTCCTTGATGACCAGCTTGATGTCGGCCGAGCAGTTGCGCGGCAGCGCCTGTTCGATGGGCGTGAAGAACTGCCAAAAGTCCTCGATGGCCTGCACCACCGCCGAGCTGGCGTGGTACGCCGCAAACGTGCCCGGCGCGATGACCGACGTCCACGCCGCGAGCGCGCCCGCGTAGCTGCCCCCGATCAGCACCCACGGCGACGTATCTGCGTTGCCGCCCTTGTTCGGCTTCTCCCGGTCAAACGGCAGCGCCGCCGTCTCGGCGAAGTAGATGTTGTCGTAGATGGCCTGCGGCACGTCCAGCAACTGCAGCGTGTCTGCCGTCGAGGTCTTGTACGGCCACGATTCCCCGTAGTATCGGTCTGTCATGGGTATGTATCAGTTATGCTCTTCTTGTGCTAGGCACACAAATAGGTCTCCCGTAACTCACGTTCGATGAGAATGACCGCGCCCTTGTACGTCTCGGCATAGAGCCCCGTCACCGTCCCGTTCTCCAGGTAGCCCGTAAACCCTGCGGCGTCGGACTCGCCGCCGTTTATCAGGAAGACCGGGTAGCCCGGGCCGCCCCAGTGCTCGGCGTTCCACCAGTACCGCTGCTTGAAGGTGCCCCTCCACGGCTGCGTGTGGTCGAGCAGTTGGTCAAAGGTACCGTTGTGGATCTGGTCTCCGGAGTGGGCTCGCGGCCGTAGACCGCCGAGTCTCGGTGTTTCCGCCTTTCTGAGACCCGGGGTCGTCATAGTGGCCACCGCAGTGGCGGCGAAAGCCATCACGGAGGCGAGCAGGGATGCCTTCATCGTGAGGCGAAAACCTGAGGAAAGGTAATGCTGAAGAAAAGGAAGAACAGTAACAACAACAAAGATGGCGCCTTTTGTGAATCGCTCACAGGAAACAAGCAAGATGTTTATTTCGGCTTCTCGAGGTGTTGACAACCGCTGATCGAAACATGCATAGGCAAACAGGCGTCATGGCCCCCATCATATATCCATCCATCCTCCAAACATCCATCCGCCTCTGTCCTCTTGTCAGTCCCAGACAATAGGCCTTCGTCGACAGGGGGAGGGGCACACGACATGGTGGACATGCAGCTCAGCCTCCGCCGCACGAAGCGAAGGAGCAAACACTTTTGCCAAAGCCTCCAATCTCAAGCTGTTGACTGGCCCGGTGTGTAGGCCCCTCGGGCTGGGCTGACAGTCAGCCTAATCACCTTTCCCATCCCATGCACGTTGCCGTGGCTCTCTGGCCTTGATACCCAGCCTACCTTACCGAAGAAGACCTGCGGGGCAACGGACCATCCATCTCCCTTTTTGTGCGCCTCCACAAGTCGATGGAAGCGTGGCAGGTAGCGGGCCAAAGTGAGTTCAAACGTCAACCGCCGTCTGGTAGAGCTAAACGGCGGTGTCTAGCCTAGGTCGCCAAAACAACAAAGCCACCCCGGCCCTCTCTCTCTCTCGCGTGGGATCCGCGCTATCAAGCTAATAAGCTTATTGCGTCTAGACCCAGGCTTTAGCGAGCAGCTGATTGGCTCGCGGCCTTCTGCATATCTCTCTGTTGGGCATAGCTGCTTCCTTCTTCTCATCTCTGTGGCCTTGTCTTCCCTCTCCAGACTTCACGCCTCACTCCTCCTCCACCCCCCCCCCCCGGTCCCTCAGCCCCGAGAGCCTGCGGCCGCCCGCGCCGGCCTACCTTCCATCTTTCTTTTTTGTTTTCGTTTCCTCGGCCCAGGGCCTGGTGTGTGCCTGTGCTCGTACCCGCTCGATAGAGGGTGTTTGCTGCTGCCTACCGCTGGTCCGCTGCGCGCTAGGGGCTTCGATGGCTTGGAACGGGGCTCAAAAGCTGACCCGGGCTGATGCTGACTGAACTGCATAACCAATCGGGGCCTTGGATTCTATATTTAGGGGGGGGAAGTTGCTAATTTGCACGCAGCGGTCAAATTCTCCTAACGAAGTCCTGCCGGACCTCGTGATGGCCATGCCTACGAGAATCCCCCAGATAGTCAATTCTTTTGAATTTTACGTCTTGGGCGTCGACCAATCATGTGTGCCTCCGCTCCGTGTCCGTGTCCCGGGGCATACACTACCTACCTAGGTAAGAAGAGTTCCTCGCCCGGTCAGTCGGCACCCGGGTCCGCGGCCCCGGTTTCCCAACGGAGCATCCCATCCCATCCGTCCTACAAAGGTGCCCCCTGCATTCCGAGCCAGTCCACTGTCCACAGGAAGGGGGTGAGACAGTAGTATGGCCTGGCACAACCGGTGGCAACCCATCATCCCGAGCCACACAGCGTCTCCAGTTATGCATGACAAGGAAAGTGACTTGCTCCATTTCGAGTATCCGGCCGAGGCGTAACTGGAACACACGGGCGCCCGACTGGTCGGTACATAGCATTCCAAACGAACCCAGACACTGATGACGTAGAGCAGTGGTACCAACGTGGTCGATGCCGCAATGACTCTTACACAAACAAGGATTCTCGCCTGGCGGCGCTTCTCCTCGTCGTCTCGCAGTCGCAAATGGGGAACTTGACGCTCACGTTGAATCGGTCATCAAGTTGCCAGAAGAAATCCTTGCTCTATTCGAACGCTTCTTCTCGTGATTAGACCTCGGCCTCGACAGCTTCCCTTGTGGGCAAGCATGAAGGCGGAGTGTGTGTAAGTCGTAGCCTCATAATAGGTTTCTGTAAAAGAGCAATCCGTCGCAAACACCGCGTGCAACCGGACCACAGCTAAACCCCAAGCCCCTGCTGTCATCTTTTGTGCGTTCTTTGTGGAACATTGAGAATCTATGCTGCTTGGTCTCTGACTTTTGCCCGCCCGCTTGGTCAAGAGAAGTTGCTGCCATTGAACTGCGGCTGCTGGCCGCCGCCCGCCATCTGCGTGTAGAATGGCGGCTTGAGCATGTCCCAGTTTCCAACACTCGGCTCGCAGACCATCCCTCCGGTGCTGAACTCCTGTATGTCCTCAAGCATGGTGCCGAACCGCTGTCCCTGGGTCTGTCGAACGTAGGAATCGATGTTGTCGGTTTCTGCATGGAGGTCCGCGGTCCCGACATCGTTAGCCATGGAACCGGGAGTCGAGGAGAAGCCCTGTGTCGGCGAGTGATGGGGTATGCCGCTGGCAGGGCCTTCTTGGCCAGCTTGCTGATGGAACGAACCGGTATTGATGGCGGTGAAGGTCGACGCCTGTCGAGAATCCCTCCTGCCGTCGAGGCCGCCGGCGCCGAGATGGGAATACTCGGGGCCCAGAGACGAGCTTCTTTCCAACGTGCTGGCCCGTGACCCTTCAGACCCGTCGTAGCCCGTCGGCCGGTCGTCGTCGAGGATGATGCCGTTGCTCGTGATCTTGTCCGCCTTTACCCGCCATTCTTCAAGCCCGCCCCCACCTCCGCTCAACCGGATACTCAGGGGTCCATCGCTGCTATTCCTCGGCCCTCGGCTCGTGTAGTCGGAGAAAACCTTTGTGAAGTACTGGTCCATGTCCCTGAAATACGTTATGTAGTTGGAGGCCATGCTGAAGTAAGGGGCCACTTTGGTCAGCGCTTGGAAAGCGATGCCCGTGGTCCCCGTCTGTACCATATCAGATGCTGTTCCCGAAGCCCGCTCTTGAGTCTCTTCTTTGCTAACCATGTGATTTTCCGTGTCCATGTGCGGGTAGTGTCTGGCGTAGATGCCGACAAACGCCGCCTGCCAAATGGCGAAGGTGACCAGTGATGAGTGAGGCAGCTTGTCGCGACATGTCGAGATCAGGTCCGTAATCTCCCTGGCCGCCTTGAAGACCTGCTCCGCACTCCGCTCCCAGAAATACTCGGGGACGATGGCAGGGTCGAAAATGGGTTCGTCGAGAGGGCCCACCGGCTTTTGGCATTTGATGGCGAAGAAGGGGATGTATTCCCGGTGCAGCATGATCTTGCAGAGGGAGCCCAGCATGTGGAGTGACACGTACATGCTGTTGTCGTGCTTCCAGAAGTTCGCGCTTGACCAGGTAAACTCCTCCGGTAGGTGGGCATAAAAGGCCTCCACCTTGCTGCTCAACTGATGAAATGTCGATTCAGCGTCCCATGGCGGGAGCGTTTCGGTGTGGCGACCGCCCGCAAAGCTGTACTTGGTGATGTCCCCCCAAAAGTCGGCCAGCTGCACGAAACGGCTGAGGACACTGTCGTCAATGGGCCGCTCCATCTCCCGTCCCACTTGTCGTAGAAAGCCGGTATAAACGACGCGGCCGAGGTCGAAGGCGTGTTCGGTGCAGGGAAGCTGGATCTGGAGGTCCTCGGAATGAACCATCGAGACGCGGTCGGATCCACATGACAGGAGGCGGTCCAGTATCAGACAGCTGAACATTGTGCGTCGCCTGATCTCCTGGTCCTTCCATCGATCCGACGGTAGCTGTGCGGGCTTGTTCGATCGCGGAAGGGGACCAAGGATCTTGTTTCCCCGCGACGGCCGGTCACCGAAGCCCAGCTTTAGGCCCTGGGCCATTCTGATGGCCACGCCGACGTACATCCACGCAGCCAGGCCGCCGCTGGGCTGGCTCCATTTGTACAGGCCGAGCATGAGAAAGGCCTGGACACGGATGACGGTGGCCGAGGTCAGGGCCGACTCTAGGTTCCCCAACGCTTTGGCGAGAGCATTCGCAAAGTATTCCGAAGCCACCGCAGGCTCCGGCCTAGGCAACGCTCCTCGGGACTTGGGGCCCGCTACTTTGTCATGTGTTATGTGGGCAACGTACTTGACCAGTTCGGGCTGGAATCTTGCCGTGAGGGCCAGGATGCCCAGAAGGACCAGGTTCGACTCGGCCGACGGTTTCTTGCTGTCCTTGTCGTGTATGATGCCTTTCAACGTCGGGAGGTGCAAGAAGGGAAGTTCGGTGGCGAAGTGCAGCTTGTAAATGTCGAACAGTTGGTGCCACAAATCCACTGTCAGGTACGGTGCCGCGAGCACCTCCTGTGCATACACCGTGCCCGTACGCCCTTCCGAGTGAGTGGCGTCTTCGAGCTTCTTCACCCGTTTCCGATCATGGCCGGCGTCCTTCTCCTGTTTCGGCGCAGTGGGAGGCTCGGCTCGCTTGGCCGGGAGGGGCGTGGGATCCGGAAACTCACACTTGTGGCCTGCCTTGATGCAGGTGTCGCAGGGCGACCCAGTGTTGTCATTGTCGCACTTGATCTTGGATTTCCTGCACCGAAGGCATGCTATACTAGACCTCATGGGAGGCCGCATGGCTCTGGAAGGTCTCTTGGCGCTCAAGCCGCCGCTTAACGCGGGCCTCGAATCATCGTCGTCGGGCACGGCGGGTATGTTGGGTATGTTGGGCCTGGAACCGGCCGGAGGCTGTCTTTCCAGGAGATCTGTTACGGCCGGGGGTACGGAAGTTCTCTCTGTGGGTGAGTAGACGTCTTGGAATCTCCTCTTGGGCGTGGTCTGGGTGGAGGACGCCGTTGGTGCGTCATCGGAGTCCGATGCGGGGGAGAGTATGGACTGGATGCGAAGTTGGGAAGAAATGGTGACGGTTCGGGCCTGTTATAGACCCGCGGAGTCGATAAGAGATGGCGTTCGAGAGCAAAAGCCTGGGTGAGACGGACTCGGTCCACCAAGTACCACTGAGCTGCTCACCTCCAGCGAACCCGCGGGAAGCCAGGATGACGATGCTCGTAACGGCGTAGCTTTGGAAAAGAAGAGGGCAGGTGATGCAAGGTCGGACAAACCACGACCAATTTTTGTCGAGGCACAACTAAACAGGGCAGCGTCCCCCGCGTTGCACAGATATGCAAGTGGCGGATGTTGACGGCTTTGTGGCTTAAAGGTGACTGCGTCGGGTGCCACAGGAGACCTACAGCAGCAAGCCGAAAAGCCTTTGGTTGACGGTCTATGGATGAGTAAAGTTGAGAGAGAGAGAGAGCGCGATAGCTAGATAGCTAGAGAGAGAAAGAGAGAAAGAGAGGAAGAGAAAGAGAGGAAGAGAGAGAGAGAGAGAGGAAGAGGGAAACTGTGTGTATGTGTATGTGTGTGTGTGTGTGTGTGTGTGTGTGATGGATAGACAGTCAAGGTGATGATTGATGGTGGGGGTATACGAATACGTCGCCCAAGGTCCTCTTGCAGCGGCGGCGTAGAATACAAAAATTGACCGAAGATGTCTTGGCTGAGAGAACTGAGCGCTTATGGTTCGCAGTTAGTCCAGTCTCAGTCAGATAGGCAGCGGCAGCAGTGATGGAGAAGGTGATTTTGTCTTGCGGGACGGTGACGATGAAGATGTCAGAAAAGGGACAAACGCCCCGGTTCAGAGGATGATGCAGTTCGCAGGGAAACAGGACGACAGACAGCAAACTCGATCGGGGGTGGGTATTAACCGACCAAAGGCAATAAGCAATGATGTGGTCTGAAGCTTGCGTTCCCACGAACTGTACTTGGGGGCCGGGGCCGGGGCAGGGAGGGTGAGAAAAGGGTCGATCGGCTCTACAGAGTAGAGACTTGCGGCGGTGCTGTGACTGTCAGCCCAATTTTGACTGTGTGTGTGTTGTGTGCGTGTGTGTGTGGCCGGGCGTCACCGACTAACATGGTCAAGGTTGGCCCGTCTCTCTCCCTTGCTTGTTGTCTCTCTTGCTAATGATGGATTTGTAGCCTTCTCTCTCTCTCTCTCTCTCACTCTCTCACTCTCTCACTCTCTCACTCTCTCACTCTCTCACTCTCTCACTCTCTCACTCTCTCACTCTCTCACTCTCTCACTCTCTCACTCTCTCTCTCACTGCACTGCTTCATCATGGGGTTCTCGCTGGCATCGACTAGATCGACAAAGTCAGAAGTAAGACCGCATGCCTTTGTTTGCCGCCGTCCAGTTGCTGGCTCTGATAGAGTACCTAGCAAGAATGTTATGGGACACGCGGTTGGAGAAGCACGACATTGCACAGTCGAACGAGCCGAGCTTGCTCTTTTAGTGTATTGTGCAGCGTGCCTGACTGGTCTGGTCTGGTCTGGCAGTCAGTCTGCCGCTCCTAAGTAGGCCTTCATGTCTCTGAACCACCCCGCTGGGCAGTGGTGGGGAGGGAGGGGGGGGCCACTTCAAAGCGGATGGTCGGGTCAAGATCAAGGTTGGATCAAGCAAGGATGTTAGAATGAATTCCGGATGGTGTCAACGGCGATGGTTCAGTGAGAGCAGGTATGTACTCAGGTACTGTACACAGAGGTCGGTCCCGTTCGGCGGCGCCCCTCGGCGCTTTCGCCGAAAATCCCGCGTGCGTTGGGAAAACATGAGACCTCGGGAGCTCGGAACATGCCCCTCTGCAGGACAGTCACCCGTGCGATACGGATACACGGGAGGTTTTTGCTGAGAGCTTGAGTCGGCTAGTACGTGTATAGTACAGTACTGTACACCCCTCTGTCTGGGTGGCTAGCATTCATGTCTGATAGTCCTGCTCGTTACCTTGCTTGTCCGGTGGCACAGCAAAGTCCCAAATTTGGCACTCGACCGGTCAGCCCCGCATGGCGACTACTACCCTGTAGGTATAAAGGGGTTGTTGTTGTGCTCGAACCCGGTGCCTCCATCTTTGTTCGGTCGAATGGTTTAGTCAGCGGTAACGGTTATTGCGTAACATGAGTCTGGCGCTGAGGGTTTGCTGAGACTTAAAGCCTCCACACGCTGCGATCGGTTCTTGGCCCCCTTCTATAGGTATAGGACTCTCTTCGTCCCGCTTGGTCGGCAGCTCGCTGTGTCTTGCCTTGAAGCCTAAACCGTCAGATAAGTAATGGGGCTAAAGAGCCGATGATCGACAAGTCCTGGTGTCTACACTATGGACGCAAGTTTTGCTCAACAACTGTGGCTCGAGTCGGCATATCGAAAGGGGTGAAACACTGGCTCCTGTGTGCCTGTGCTGTCAAGAGGTGTGATGATTGCCCCAAGTTGTGTGTGGCCGGGAGTGATCCATAAGCGAATAGAGACCAGACTCTGCCCAGGGAGGAGGTGGATTGTATCCGTAGCATTGTCTGTTATGCAACTTATGGTCCGTAGCGCACCTTGTAGCGGGACGAGGGCCGCGCCGTGTGGAACCTATCCGAAGGGACCCTAAGGCTGCTTATGCCAGGCGGAGGACTCGGGAAATGGTTGACTGGTTGTGTCACGGGCGCCGATGCTTTCTGACAGCCACCATAAACCGTCCGTGACCGTTGACGACATGGCGAGACGATGCTGTCGCTCATGGGCCCTGCTTTGGTGCATTTCGGTCCGTATGTCACCGGACGCCTTGCTCCCGGGCTGGGACCGGTCGATCTTGCGTCGATGAAGAGTTGCTAAGAGGACAAGGGTGGCAGGTGGGACAGCTATAGCCCTTTTTGAAGGGACATAGTGTTCTTAGGAACTGTGTTACATTCATGGTCTGGCTGCCTTGCTTCTATGACTATCCTTGCCTACTAACTTTGTAATATTACCTAATTACATAACTATTGTTACTATCGTGAGGGCGTATAGGATATGCTTGATGAATAATTCCTGCTCCCTGAACTTGTTGATCTCTTTGTGCAGTTCTTTTGTTAAAGTGTACCCTAAGTTAAGTGTGTTAAAGGCTACTCTAAACATAGTTGTAGCGCTGCAGATTAGGTCCTTAGGACCTTGTTCTTTAAGCTAGAACAGCTCTACTGTAAATACTAACAGAGCTGCTGCTTCTAGGTCTATTAGAGACCTAGAGCCTAGAAGCAGGTCTTATACAGGCAGCCTATAAAGGCTTAGCCTCTTAACTGTTAGTAACAGCAGTTAAGTATATTAGATATTTGCAGCTATTTAGCTAGGGTTATAAGATAAGAACCTAATTAACAGATTATATCTACTAAAGAGATTAATAATCTAAGTAGTAGATATTATTAATTAAAGCGTCTAGTACCCTTATATACTAGATAATAGTTTTATAAGTAGGTAGATAATTTATTATAACATTAAGGTATTATTTAAGTCTTATTATACCCTAATTTAGCTATTAGGGTTATAATAAGAGCTAGCTACTAGGATAGAAGGTTAGTTAATAGGATAGTTATAGGCTTAGACGCCTCTATAACACTAAGTTTCTAAAGAAACCTTATGATGTGTTTAGTGTTGGGTATAACACTTATACTGTGTTTTTATTTACTGTTTTTTTTTTCATATTGTGTACCTGTGCGACCTTAAGAGGGACCGCCTTGGCAACGTACCTTAGTGGGACAGCTATAGCTTTCGGACCCAAGACCAAGCCAATGCGGCCGGTAAGTGTCGATTGGCATCGCATCTGGGCTCGGAAGTCCTCGCAGCTCAGAACGGCAATCATGACCGATTGGCGTGAAACGGAAAAGAAAGCAACCAAAAACCTCCGCCTTTGGTATGCATACAGTAGCAGCCTCCATCGGCAGTTGACCGAGCAGACTCCAGTGCGTATTGTTGATGTGGATGGAATGTGCGAGGCCGGCCTTCGTCTGATGGCACGGCGGCGATGGTACTCGGCAGCCGGCATGGAGTCTGTATGTCGCGTGCCGTGTATCTCGGTGAATGCATACTAGACAGACGCCATGATCCCTGGGCGGCGTCAGGCGGGTCGAGGTGGCTGTCCCTGGCCGTTGACGATGTTCGAAGGTCAAGATGCTAGACGCTCGGTGAGGGGGGGAGGGGATGGAAGTGCCCGCAGAGCTGTTCTCTGATAATTGTATCCATCGTCGCAAGTTCATTCTTCGTCAATGGCTTAGACTCCCGGGTACCGACCGGCCTACCCGGGGGTTTTAGTCATCATTCTGCTGCGCTAAAAACCCCCTCCTCACAGAGGGGGCGAAAAAATAGGGTTTCCACAGGGAAAATAGGGTTTCTACCCCCCCCCTTACAAATAACCTTATTTTGCATATTAACTATACTATACCCTACTTTTTATATTAATAACGTATTATTACTATAATGTTGTATAATAAAAAGAGTAATATTAATAGATAGCCTTAGATCTAGCCTATCTAATAATATAAAAATTTCTCTATTTATATAAAGTATATAAATTTATTTTAATATAATAATATAGATATTACTCTTACTATTATCCTCTATATATTACTACTTTCTTTTTACCTATATAGATAGGGGTGTAAGAGGGTTACCCTCTACTTTACCCCTGCTTTACTAGGTATTTATCCTATCTTTAATTATATAGTATTATAACTTATACTACCCCTATAATGCTATAGGTTATAGTATTAGTATTATAGGTAGTATAGTAAGTAGAGGTAATAATAACTCCTCTAGATTATTATTATTATCCTTAATATAGTTAATAGACTTATTACTACTCTCTATATTATTAATATCCTCTTTAATAAGGTTATCTATATTAGGAAAGATCTTTAGGTTAAAGTATATACTAGCTATATCTACTGCTATATTAACTAGTACTTAGTTAATATTATACTAACTAAGAGGCTTAGCTATATACTTAAATTAATTAAGGATATAGTTAGGTAGAAGTATTAGGTTAAGGTTAATAGTAAAGTTATCCTTCTTTTTATTATACTAGAGGGGATTTAAGGCATTAAATAGTATATAGTTATAAACTTCTTTAGTATAGTCTAGCTACTATTTAAAAGATAGTCTCTTTATATATCTATCTACTAGCTAATACTTTAAGGTATTATACCTCTAATAGACCTCCTTTTCCTACTAGTAAGCTATCTTTTTAATTAATGCTTACTGCTAATATGTTTCTACCTTACTAGCCTTAGTTACTTACTTCTTATATACCTCCTTTATATCTATAATAGTAACGTTAGTTATAAAGGAGTAACTAGGCTTAATAGCTTATTATTACTAACTCTTACGCTACTATACCTCTAGCTTAGCGTTATAGTCTTTAAGATACTATACCTAGTACTTATAGGTAAGAGATCCTTTAGAAATAATATCCCTAATTATCTTAAAGGTATACTTTATAGGTAAGCTCTATATATCTATATATTTATACTCTATATAGTTAACTGCTAGCGTTACCTTATTAAAGTAGTCCCTATCTAGTAGAAAATAGAGGAGGTAAAAGGGAATATTTTTACTTTTTAACTGTATATATATAACTAACTACTTAAGTATAATACTATTATATATAGGCTAAATACCTAACTTCTTAAATCCCCTTATAATATTTATAGCTATAAAGGTAGAGGTAAATATCTAACTAAGGCCTATAATAAAGTTACCTTACATAAAAGTAAGATTACTATCCTATATATACTACTAAAGTACCTTTTAATAGGCTACCTTAAATAGCTAGAAGACTCTAATATCTATTAGCTAGAGAAAATAAGTTATATAAGGTAGAAAAAAACCTAAGATAATATTAAACTTAATGTAGTATTCTATAAGCTTAATACTAATATACTTAGTAAAGCTATTAAGGAGGAGTAGATAATATAGGCGTTTATACTTCTTAAGAGTCCCTTAGTAATAATAGTACTATAGGTAAACACTAGGTACTGCTATATATAAATCCTAACTATATATATTAACGCTAAAATAGTCTTTAAGAAAGTAGCCTATATAAATATACTTTAATAACTTTATAAAGGACTTAGTATTAAAGTACTATATATAGTCTATTATAATTTCTTAGTTAGAAAACCTAGTTAATAAATAAATAAAGTAGATACTCTTAGTAACTTAGTAATTAGCCTAAGTAGTAATTAGCTATATTTTAAATATTATATAGGTATTAATACTATTACTAGATATACTACTATAGCCTATAAGTATATATAACTCTTAATTAGCTAGATCTATAACCTTAGGTAGGGAGTTATATTTTAGCTACTACTTAAGAAAGATAACTTAAACTTAGTTACTTAAGTAACCTATATAGTAGCTAGATTTATTAGTATTCTAGATCTTAGATAGGCTAAGGTTATACTCCTAGATAATAGCTTAGTATTAGGTAAAAAAGTCCTTAATTAGGGCTAGGTTTAGCTCTACTCTTCTTTAGTATATCTTAACTAGCTTAATAGTACCCTTTTTCTAGAGCTTTAGGTAATTAGTAAGCTAGTACTAGATAAAGTACTTTAAGATAGGATCCTCTTTACCCTAGAGACTATAGAGGTAGTTAGCTATCTTTTTAACCTAAAGCAGTATAGCTAGGAAGCTAGACTTAGTAAGCTAGATTATATATATTACTAAGGTATTATCCTCTATAGCTATAAGAGCCTTAGGCTAGCCTAGCTCCTCTAGGCTAGCTTAGATATTATAGCTCTCTTAGAGCTAGTTAAGGTACTTCTTAACTACTGTATAAGAGACGCTATACTACTCTACAGCCTACTAAATAGATAGTATAGGGGCTAACTTCTTACTGTTATAGGTAGGCTATTAGGCTTATTATTAGGTAGTAAAGATTATTTTAGTAGCCTTTTTAGCTAGGGTTATATACTTATTATATTAGCTAGGTATATTAAGATAGTAATTAATAGTAATTAATAGTTATAAATAAGGGTTATAGGTTAATAACTATTATACTTTTGTTATAATAATTACTTATTTTTAGTGAGAATCTAATAAAAAGTAGGATAGGAAGTAGATAGGGTAGAAACCCTATTTTCCCTGTAGAAACCCTATTTTTTTGCCCTCTCTGTGAGGAGGGGGTTTTTAGCGCAGCAGAATGATGACTAAAACCCCTGGGTAGTCGAAGCCGCCTCGAACGCATCGGAGGGAGAGTAGTATCTGCGTACTGTAGGTTAGGTTAGGTAGTCACTAGTGTAGAGAGGCAGTGTAATAGTGTGCGTAGTAGGTAGTGTAGGGCCACTGTCTCAAACGACAAGACAGGCATAGTATTGGACAGACGTGTTTATTGGCTCGGGGCTAGCTGCGCGCCAATCAGAGGAATGGACGGAATTAGTCGGCTTAACTCCATTCCTCAGGTTCCCAAGCACCAAGGACGTGCGTGTTCTAGTGTCTCACAGGGTATGACAAGGAAGGGTAAAGGTACGGAGAGATAGAGAATGCCATTCGAAGTGGCGTACGTGCCATTCCAGTAATTCCACTTGTCCAATGCGGCCAAGGATGCGCACAATGCAGAAGCCCATGGCACTGGCAGCATGGCTTGCGCGGCAAGCGCACAGATTTGTCGAGGGGAAAGCCGTAGAGAATTCTTCCAGAGCCCAGACCCTACCTACCTGGTAAGGTACCTAGGTACCTTGAGGTAAAGCACTTAGGTACCTTACCCACCTAGGTGGTTGGAAAGATACCTACCTTAGGCACCTAGGTAAGTACCTAGGTAGGTATGTGTGTACACATCTGGATGGTCCGTACCTGCCTCACATGCCCAAGTACCTACCTTCTCTACGGAGCTCATCGCAGCTGGCAATCTCCGTCTCGCAAGCGACATCGCCGTTTCCGTGTAACCAGCGAGAACATCGTCACCCACGTGGTGCCAAGAGTGGATCTCTTCCCGGTATGAACCGACCTTCACGCCGCCCCATTCCGTCCCCGTCCTATGTATGTACCTACCCGGCGACAATCTCCATTCACCAACGAACCAAGCACACCCAGCTTCATCTCATCTTCTATCTTCTCCATCCTGCACACTCGATGAGCTGGCTCTCTGGCGGTGCACTATTTGACATGCTTCCTTCTCGATCGGAACGAACTCCGCCGGGCTGTGCTGGCTCGCCCCCTCCCATCGCGACGCCAGCGCCGTCGAGGAGTCGATGCATCATTCAGGGCCCTGTCGACCAACGGACTCTAGGTACTCTCAGCATGCCTTTCACTTGCCGGCCCATCCTCTTCCATCGCCCGAACGGCTGCATATTGTGTATCGGCGATCGATGGCGACGGAAACGCTCGAATCAAAGGGGCGGTAGGTGAGTTGGCTTTAGCCGGATCCCCCGTGCTCCGGCATGCAATGTCTCGAAAGAAGTCTTCTTATGATCTTCCCCCTCTTATCTAACATTGGCAATCGACGCAAAGTCAATTTTGCTCTCCACGGAGAGACCATGCACATGATCCAGCCTTGGCACGAGCCCGACATCGCGACCTGCACGGCTTCCCGCATCCCGACAACAACAACAAGGGAGAGAGAGATGTCACCCAGTCCAGGCCGCACTTCACTCTCGCCTTGGAAAGACGGTCTCTCTTTCCGGATAGCCTGCGACGCTTCTACCCACCATTGCCAGACGGGGCACGCACTTCTGCCTGTCGTGCCGCTAGTCTAAGAGCTGCTCGCATCTGCTTGGTGATATGCGGTTGAGCAGCATGCTGCATCACAACAGCCAGTCTGGGCATCATGTCCACGGACCACGGTACCTATCCAAGAGGCTTTTTGCACCCTTTCCCTTAAACTCTATTTATCGAGAAGCATGCTAGTGGCATGGGGTTGCGCAGCCATTTGCCATCACTTGAGACCTTGTCTCTCCTCAACTCTTGGCTTGGCTCCCTGTTCCATTGCTTCAGGCCGCCCTGATTCCACACCGCCGCTTGGGGAACCTGCCATCGGATTCTGGACGAATGCACTTACACACCCCATGGTAAAGACGTCTCGGGGCGGAAAAGTCCGGTCCTAGGTACTATGGCCCAACTCCCGAGAGACCCCCTTCCCATGCAGCCATGTCCCTAACCCAACCATGGGATCGTCACGTCATCTTCAGCCCGGCCAGTCCAGCCAGCCAAGGGACAAATATGTTCGGTTCGGAGTGCTCCCAGCGAGTCCCACCCTCGCAACGCGGTCTACCTACAAGCTTTCCATCAGCCCCGTCTGGATGAACGATCGGTGCCAAGTCTACCGAAAGTGTGGAAAGGGGCACCTTTAGAGCTGAGACAGGTCGCACGTGAGCTTGTCCGTTTTCCTTCGTTCCAAATCGAAGCAGTAGCATCGCCAGTCTGCCAGGTCGGTGTACCACCATCACAATTGCCTTTCTTTCTTGATAACTTGACAGTGAACCTTAATTTGTATGCATTGCAGTCGTTACATCCGCGCCACCACCTTTCGATCTCTGCCTCAATGGCTAATTGTCCTCAGGCCAATATAAACTGCGAGTTTGGTCGTCTTTTCCCCCTTACACACCACTTTTTACTAGACTAGTCGGCCCGCCCCCGTCAAGGCCTCGAGCTGAAGCCGAGTTGTCGGGGTCTCGGGAATGACACGAACAATGCACAACTTGTGAAAGGCCGCCAGAGCTAGGCCAGAGATGACACTCCCCAGGCCAGGCGCGCTCCCCTCCCCCTTGACGGAGAAATTCTGCTTTGCCATGCAGAGCGCTACGCCATTTTGAATTCCTCGATGGCGGGAGAAGCGGCTGAATTATGTTAGCTCCATCATCTATGGACCCCTTCGGGCGGGCGTTTCTAGGTTACGTTGCATTTCCCAACATCAACCAAACCCAACCAATGCATCACGAAGCGAAGGAGTCGAAGAGAGAAAAAAAAGAAAAAAAAGAGGGGGAAAAAAGCATATTGTATGCAGACGCATGTCGCCTTGCCAAAGGATTCCGGCCAGAGACAAAAATTAGTGGTCTCGGCCTCGAAAGCCGCTCCATGAACAAGATAGATGAGCGTCTATTCTTCCTTGTCTGCCAGTGATCGTAAGTCATCCCTGAGAGAGATCGAGGGCCATCGTCCTGCAGCCCCGTCCCAAACGAAAGATCACCAGTTTATAGAAAAGCTCTTGCATGTGAGCTTTACTGTACTCGAACATCTTCGGTCACGAGCTTCGTCGGTCACGTCCTAGGACAGGCAGGGATATTCGTGCGCGGGGCCTAGAGCAGACCGACGCCCGAGACTTCTTGCTTACGTTTGGTTCTCCCTCTAGAAGGCTTGCTTAGGACTGAACGTAGGGCACTTGTAACTAGGGATTCACATAGTATGCGAGGCTACTTCATCTCCCTTGCACTCATTCGACCCCCCCGAAGCTTCCATCCTTAACGATAATTGCCGGACGCCGCGGTAAAAAAAACCCTCTAATGAGCTGGATGCTTTTGCGCGACAGGAAAAATGAACGGGGCATCGTAGCAGGCCAGCGCCACTTGCCTCATGGCGAGAAAGGTATCACCTATAGATGCTGTCTTGTCGGCTCAAGTAACAGTAGCTCGACTCGCCTGCGGTCCAAAGCCATTACTTAGCTATACAATATTGGCTACAAGCATGCTCTTCTGCATCTCCGGTTTCTTTGGACTTGGTGAGTCCTGTATGGGCATCCTATGATTGACATCGACAAGGGGCCTTGATGCGTGACACACTCCCGTCGCCGTCTTCTCACCACTTTCGCAGGTTCGTGTTGGGGAGGTCACATGCATAACGCCGCGACAGGGAGAAGCCAGCGTTTGAAAGAAAAAGCGAAGGATAGCGGAAGATGGTACCTGCCCGAAGGTATCCTGCGTTTGCTCATCGAATGCGAACCAAACCCAACACGAGCCGTGGTTCGTCACCCACGAGTCCCGTGTGAGTGCTCATCTCCCCCCCCCCCTCCCGCTGACAACAAGTTACAAACTCGAAAGGAAAGAAAGCCTTCTCTTTGTAATGGGCCTCCAAAATGGCGCGCTTTCCATCCCGTCTTAGACTTCACCGACCCAAGTATACCCCACTACCGGCCGCGAGTGACGCTTCAGGGCATTTGGTCCGCGCCGGAGCCTTTGGCGAACGGCGTCCAACAGGCGGTCGTGGTTTTTTTTCGGCCAGCAACGATCCACCAGGAACTCTAGAAGGCGACGAGAGGGCAAACTGCTTGGACACGCGCCAGCTCGGAACCAGCGTCGAACTCGGCGTGGTCCTCGTGGGCGACTGCGGACAAAACATCAAGAGGTGGGGTCTATGGCATTCGTACCCTCACAAGACTTTTGAGAGTCTTCTCTCCTTGCCGATGTTGGTCGTCAAAACCTAGATTCCATTGTTTATCCCCAGTGGTTTTAGGTCTCTCGACCTTGGCTAAAAGGTCCCCCGGTCCTCCTGGTCTCGGTCGATCCCCACGGCACAGAGAAATTCGACGAGGTCCCAACCCCAACGGGCAGGACGACGGGTGTTTACACAACTCGCCCCGGTTCTTGTCGGAACAAGCGTGGTATGAGTGTGTGCTCGGGCAGTGTCCCCGGGAGCAATGGTGGCCTTGCTGGCCCTGGGACGAGACACTATGCCCGGGTATGGCTGGGTTTGGCGCACGATGTTCTTGGGAACGCGTTGGGATATGTTCGTGGTCAAAGCCATTCGCTCTTTGGATTGGCCTGGAAACGAAGCCCTATGTTGGGTTCATTGAGGGTTCCAAGGTAAAAGGTTGATTGGCCAGAATCCGGTGTTCTCTTTTGTAATTCTTCTCGTGAGACCAGTATGCTGTTTTGGTCTATGCCCTTGAACGTAGACAGTCATCCCCGTGACGTCGACATCGGGGTGCCTGCCAGCCAGGAATACGGCTTGAAGCTGGCCTCGGGTCGTGTTGGCTGGTCGAACATCTGTGGAGCTGCAGGCTGGATGATACATGAAAGGGGGAAGGCCTACCTCTGACAAAGACAGACATGTCGTCTTGAAAATAGGTCAAGAGATTACTGGACTTTTGTGTTGATCCGCAGCAATGGTTCCCGATCTGGAGGGAACACAATCTGGCAATAGCTATATGGAAGCCATGAGCATGCCTGAAACTCCCCTACACACCGCAGCGAGGGTTCTTACACATGGCATGGCACCCATGGCCCCAATGAAGAGGTTGATGACACCAGAGGCTTCCATGCTATGATGCAGGGCGCGCTCTGGATGGCAGCAAATACACTCTGCCAATGGCTTGTTCACTGTCTGGACAAGCGGCCGCGGGCCACATTCGACCTTTGGAGAGCCAAGCACCGAGGAGGGAACTATGGAAAATGAACGAATCGGTAGAAGCGGGCACAATGGGCAGACTTGAGTTATCTGGCGGATTGTTGTTAGACCAGATGTCCGAAGGGGAGACACAGTGTTGATATCGCCGAGCGGAACAGAGTGAGGGTAAACGTTCCGTTCGGATGATGGATGCGCCATCGATAATTCCACTTGTGTAGAAGCAGCATTGGGAGAGTTCTGTGATCTTGTCCGAGTCTTGCCGGGTTTCCGCCTCTTACCCCAGAAGCCTTTTAGAAACCGTCATTCACCGCCATTGACTACTTGGTATATCCCTATCGCCCTCAGCTGGGGCGGACAAGCGGTGGGGGGAGGACGCGTATATCAGCATCACACGGCGGGCATAATTGTAAACAGATACATGACGATCATCGTTGACAAGTTTTTGAAAACCTTGACACGCATCTCTCAGCCCTGTCTTACGGCACTTACGGGTGAAAGTTATTCGGCACGAGGGAAGCACCAAGGAACTGCCGACGCTGTTGCGTACAGCACATCGTCCATCATGCGAAGCTAGAGGGCTGCGAGCCAAACCTTGCTGAGCGGGAGTTGGTCACGGTGGTGAAGAATGAATGCCAAGATGCAACGGGAAAGACTTCAGGCCCTTGGACGCGCGTTCTGGATGAGGGAACCGGCAAGACACGACACGACACGATGTCGAGGCTGAAGGTTGGCGTCAGCTGCGCCACGGCGCAATCTCTCTCTCTCTCTGTCTGTCTCTCTCACGCATGTGTTCGAAGAAGCAGAGGAAAAGGCTGCTGGCGATGATGGATGGCTACGGTTCCAAGTCTCGGTCTTCATGTGATGGCTTCTCTTGACCCCGGAGGATATTAGCCAAAAGGCCCCGTATCCGTGGGCTGCACCGCCACCTTTGTATTGAGGAATCGCTGAGCTGTCTTCGTCAAACTCCAAACAGCTCTTACGGGTGAGGGATTCGCCTCCGGAGGGGTTTTATGAGATGGGTCTCTTGGGGCAATCAATGCCGATCGGGGATGGGGTGGACATTGCCTTGACCGGTCGGTCTGTTCTCCCGTTGAAGGGGCGAATGAATTGGGTGGCAGGCAGGGTGGTTAAGGGGGAGTACAACTAGCCCGTAAGTGGATGGAGAATGGCAAAAAGGTGACGATTGTCGAGAGAGGGGTCGCGCTCGCGGTACGTACCGCCACCCGGCTTCTGAGTTCCAACTCCACAGCATCAAGAAGCGAGCTTTGGAGCGGGTGGGACGCGTCAAATAAGAAAGGCATGGGGTTGTGTGAGTGTCAGTGAGTCAGTGAGTGTGTCGACCTGACAGGTACCTAGGCCTACTCAGGCGCCATCAAAGGGGGGACGGGGGGTTCTCTTCTACGGTGGTCCGTGGACTGGGAACACCCTGAAATGTGCTGGGCATAGAGCGTCCAATGACGTCGCTCGCCGCCGAGAGGCCTCTCGCGCACGCACCAGTGACACCAACACGACGACAGCGAGCTGCCGACATACAGGCAACAAGCCACTGGCTACAGCACACGGACCACCGACAGGCATAGTTTAAGCGCCATCCGAGTTGGTCGCTCCGACCTGGGCACACCTACGATCCAACCACAGCCACCCTCACTACACCCTAAAGCCGTCTGTCCAGAGATCACAGAGTCTCGCAACACCGGCCCCCGGGTGCCGTTCACCATTGTTTCCTGATCCCGCCGCGTTTATCTCGCCCTACTCGCCACCTTTGTCTGATCGCTTAACCCGACCCGACCTACAACCAACCTCAAATCCAAGGACATCCACCCTTCAGCAACCCAACTCTTCTTCTACCCGTCGTGAATACTGTCTCGGATACTAAACCCCTTAAATACCCTGATCACCCTGCGATTCCGCCCCGGACGGTCTCCCGACAATACGCGCCAGTCGCTCCTCCAGATACCACTACTGCCTGCAAGTGGCGGCTCGCTCTGCGCGACACCCACCGCCATGGCTTCGGGACACAACGTACGGCCTCGAGAACCGAGACGATCACACCAAACTGGGACCGGCCTGACTGACCTTGAAACCAGGACCCCAAGCTCTTATACGCCATCAATGGCGTTAAAGCCTTCCACATCTCCAACGGCAATGAGGAGTCTCTCACTCCCGCCGGCCCTCAGACCTTGTCGCTGTTGATGGTGCCGACATCCTCACCTTTTTCCGACGGCGTAGGAACCCCCGCAGAGGACTTCTACCTGCACCTACATCTGCCTCCTGAGCTCGACCTCCCTCTCCCCGCCACGACCCAGATTTACCACCAGCCGCCGACAAGCTACCTCATTCCTAGATGGGACCTCGGGCCCGACAGCGGCGCCTTTACTCGCATCGAGTTTCCGGACGCCGGTAGCAGAAAGGGTCTGCAAGAAGACGTCGATACCTTTGAAACCATCCTTGCCCAGTGCACCGCCTTCCTCGAGCGCGCCCCGCCCCCAAATACCACCTCCTCGTCCAAGTCGAAAGCCGCTGCCGCCGCCGCCGCCGCCGCATACCCCTACGACGACCCCGTGTCCGACGGCCCCTCGGCAAAGTCCAGGGCCGCCGCTGCCGATGGCCTCCCTGCCTACAACCCGGCCGACTACCAGCCGGGACAGGGCTATGCGCCGGGGGCACACAGCTCACCCAACAACGGCGGCAGGATCGTACTCATCGACGAGGAGGATGGCAGCGTCATTGGAGAGCTGACGGAGAATTACCAAGTGAACGAGGAGCTGGGCGTCAGGCCCGGCACCAAAGGTAAGTTCGGCGGCGGCGGCAACCAGGCCGAGCTTGACTCACATGGCATGTTAGATCCGGTGGAGATCACACTCCCTGCCGACAACAGCCAAGCCATTACCGTCCAGCCCCTCTCTCAGGAATATCGCGAGCTGGTCATGCACCCTTCGTACAAAAAGTCCTTTCTGGTCGCCAACGCCTCCAAGGCTTCGCGCCTTATCGTGACGTCGTCCGACCTGGTGACCAAGGGTCTGCAGACCTCGGCCGACAGCTTCACCAAGAAGACCAAGTCGACGAATGAGCCAGTGACCTTTACCCCGGCAGCCCACGATCGCATCCGCCGCATCAACCAGTTCTCCACCAAGGCGGCCGGCTTGTCGGCCACCACGGTTGGCGCCGTGGGCAAAGTTGCCCAGAATCTGGGCGCCACACTCACCAGGAAGAAGGACGGCAGTGGACGAGGCTTCGACAAGGACGGCAACCCTATTGAGGGTTACAAGCCCGGCCTGCTGAACAGGAGCCTGATGGCCTTCAACACCGTCGCAGATGGCATCGACCAGGCCGGACGCAACTTGCTGACCGGCACGTCGTCCAGCGTCTCTCAGATGGTGGAGCACCGCTGGGGCCCCGAGGCCGGTGAAGTGTCGCGGAACATTGGCGGCGGCTTCAAGAACGTTGGCTTGGTCTATATCGATGTGACGGGCGTCTCTCGCAGAGCTATCCTGAAGAGTGTGGCCAAGGGCATGGTCGTTGGTAAGGTCAAGGGAGGCGGGCAGATCATCGTCGGAGGTGGCGATGGAGGCGCTGTGGTGCTGCCCGAAGATGCCAAGAACCGGCGAGACGATCAGAGCGACACGGCCAGCCTTTACACGGCGTACGAAGGCAACGGCAAGCAGCCCGTCGGACCGCGGCCATGAGCGAAGATTGTAATGGATGAAAGGAAAGCCATGAGAGAGGACGAAGTCTGAGAAGTATGACCAGTGCCCATGGACACGCACGTCACGAAGGGGCAGCTGCGGGGGGGGGAGTTTCTTTCTTCGCGTGTAGAAGACGAAATCGGCCCAATTTAGTAGAAGCAAGTAGCGACCACTGGGAACCATTGGCATCCGTCAGACTTCCATTCCCCGAGTGCGTGTATAATCGAGGGATGGCGGCTCGTCAGTGCCGTTCACGGTTCTTCCAGCTCCTCCCTTACTACTGTACCTAGGTAGGTAGGTAGTCATGCAATATCCGGACCATGCCTACCTTCCTAGGTAGGTAGTAGGCAGGTTGGTTACCTAATCCAACGCTAGGCACGTGACGTCTAGCTGCGGGTCTCAGAAGCAGCCACTTTAGACTCAGACGGTTCCGTCGCGTCCCTAGTCAGTCGCGCTTTCTCTTCCAAGCCCATCTCATCAATGCGGCTGCTGTGATATTGGAAAGGCAATTTGGCCCCTCAGCATGGAGCCTCCTTGACACCGGCGCATTTTCGTTGTGGCTCGCGCTCTCTCCTATTTCCCAACCGAACCGAGGAGGAAGACATCCAATTGGGCTCGTGCCACGATATTTTTGTATGTATGCAGGCAGGGCAGACCGCATCAGGTAATTGATATCACCCAACCTGCCAACCGTCCACCGTCGCCGTCACCGTCACCGTCACCATCCACTGCTACCATCATCACCCCCTCCCCTCCTCCTCGTCTCAAACGCTATTTTGCTTCCTTTCTGCTCCGGTCATTCTCACAGCAGGTCCTGGAAGACACCCTTTCGCGCCGTTTTGCTACGTCGTCAAATGAATCGATGTGTCGCTTCGAGCTTCTCGGTGCCTTCATCCTGCTTCTCCGCGACTTTGGCGAAAAGTCCAAGTCGAAGAAGCCGCCGCAACCCCGCGAAATGTGCCATTTCTTCCTCTCCTTGCCCTTTGGCCCCGACTCTTTCTGTCTCTCTGTCTCTCTGTCTCTCTCTACTCCTCCGTAACCCCCACTATACTACGTACCTTGACCAACTAACGTCTTCCGTTCTTTCGTTCCCGCGCAGAAGCAAACAGCCGCCATGCTCCACGAAATCCTCCTCGCCCTCTCCGGCCACCCCTCCCCTCTCCTCCGGACCGACAACCCCGACCCAAATGCGCTCCCGACGGCCGTCTCACCCCCGGAGCGCGAGCTCTTAGCTACCGTCGGCCACCTCAGCGATCTTCACGTCAAGCTGCAGGGCTATACGGCGCCCATCGCCGCTGAGCACCCCTCCACCATCTGCCGCGCTGTCGCCACTGCCGTGCAGTCTGTCCACCTTGCCGCCTTTCAGCGCAAGGTCCTCGAGGTCGAGGAGACGATCCTCCGCAGGGATTCGAGCCTCGTCGGTGCCTACAACATTGTACCCCTGACCGCCGTCGTCGGGGAGTTCTCTGAGTGGACGCGGCGGATGGAGTGGCTGTGGGAGATTGTCCAGTTCATGCTGAAGAAGCAGCAGGGGCAGACGTGTCGCGGCGCCCACCTCATCGATCGGTTACGGGGCGAGCTGCAGAGTGGGTACGTAGACATCGAGCGGACGGCCATGAGCCTTGTCTCTGTCGCCGAGACGGCATGGTTGAAGCAGGTGTCTGCATGGATACTCTATGGGCGTCTGCCGACGTTCGGAGGCGACGACTTTTTCGTCCAAAAGATGGACACCGGCGACCAGGTACGTTGCTGCCATGAAGTCATATGCGTCGCTCTGGGCGATGGCTGACTGATGTAGGATTACGTCTCGGTACCGGCCCTGCTGCCCAAATTCGTCACTCCGGTGGTCGCATCCTCGATGCTGTTCATCGGCAGGTCGTTGAACCATGTTCGCGTCAAAGGCAGTGTGGAATCAGGACTGCAAGGCCTTGACCACTTGTCATCTCAGCTCAAAGAGCTGTCCGCCCTGACCTACCCCCTCAACACGGCCAGCTTCTCGCGCGCAGTAACATCCGTCCGGCTCACCCTCTCGCGCACAATATTGCTGAAACTGCTACCCCTTACCAAGGTCGTTGAGGCTCTTCAGATTCTGCGCGAGTTCTTCCTCTTGGGCCGCGGCGAGTTCGCTATGGCCTTGACACAGCAAGCAGACGAGAAACTGCGCAGCCGGTGGAAACGGTCGGATAACCTTTCGTATGAGAAGCGCGAAGGCTTGGGCACTTTCGCGGTCAAGGAGGGTGAGACTGCGGCAGTGCTGGCCAAAACGTGGGCGGCAATGGGCCTGATGCAAGGCCAGCACGCAGACGAAGATGAGGGCTTGGAAATTGCGCGCGAACTGCTGCGGCTAAATCTTACCAAGTCCAAACCGGCGGTTCCTATAAAGCTCGAAGCTAGTGCATCACGGCCGACGGCCAAGACCTTGGCCACGACTCCTTTTCGCAATCTTCTGCTATCCGTCCCGGTCATTTTGACTATGCAGATTCCCTCGCCGCTCGACATGTTCCTCACCCCTTCTGACCTTCAGATCTATTCCACCATAAACTCTTACCTCTTATCCATCCGTCGAGCACACATACGCCTCACCGAGCTGTGGAAGATCACATCTCTACGTCGTCACCATCCGGCACCGCCGTCACCTCCCGCCGGAAGCACTAGAGTCGGCCGTGCCAAGGTGATTTTGCTTCGCCAACGCTACGCGACGCGGTCCAACGCCTTGCGCAGTGCGTGGGTAACCTGCAGCACAGCGCTTTTCTTCCTCTCCGAGACGGAGGCCTATTTGCAGACCGAGGTTGTGACGGGGCTGTGGGATGGGTTTCACGCCTGGCTGACGTCGAGCGAGAAGGAGAACAGCTATGCGGCCGCTGCGTCTGTCGCATCGACCAAAGCGGCGGCAAAGCCTGCAGCAGAAGACGAAGAGGGGGGCGGAGATGACGATATCTGGCTTGCACAGAGCGCATCTGACAGCGAACCAGCCGCCAAACCAACAGACTCGAACCCAACACACGACCCTCAAAGCCTCGCCACCGCCCACCGGGCCTACCTTCGCGCCCTCTCCACCCGCCTCCTGCTCACATTCCCCTCCTACATGGATCCGTTGTACAACCTTCTGACGCACACCGACCATCTTGTCGCCCTGACACAGCGCCTTCACGCGGTCTGGACGTCGATGGACCTCGAAGCGGACGCCGGCGTCGTCGATGCGTTTGTGGACCTCGAGATCGAGGAGAAGGAGGTGCGCTCCGCGATCGGCGACGTGGAGAAGCATGTCAAAGACGGCATCAGGGACGTCATCGCCGCGCTGCGGTCGCTCGAGGCGGACCCGGCCGCATTCGCAGACGAGGAGGAGGGCGGCGAGGAGGGTGTGTTAAGGGAAGAGGGGGAGTACGTTCCGCGGAGGGTTGGCGGCGTGGAGAGGCTGCTGATGAAGCTTGACCTGGCTGGGTGGTTTGGCGAGAGGAAGGATGATTTCGGGTTTGTGTTTAGCGAATATTGAGCACAGTGACGAAGTTACGACAGGATATGCCACGATTCTCGTCACGATGCTGCAGAGCTACAGCTCACACGAAAAAGCCCCACGCGCTGGTCTTTGGGGAAGTCACGCGGGAGCGAGGGCCCGCAGCGCAACACATGCCGCCATATCCTGGCATTCCGGAATTCGCATCAGGAAACAGCCTCTCACTGGGGAGAGGCGACGAGGATAGGAGAGCATGACAGACAGCAGGCCATGATTCCACAGTGGGTGTGCCGCGCCCTGTCGAAGAAGCTAGTCTGGCGTTTGATTCAAGCAGGCGACGAAGGGAACGAATGACCTTGCTCGTGCAGCAGTGTACGTCAAGCGAAAAAGGCAGCGAGAGAGAGAGAGAGAGAGACCGGCGGGACGGGACGGACGTCATGGGTCACGCCAGAGCGGAGCTGGGGTGTGTCACTGCCGCCGGCTCGCGGACGGATAGTGGCGGCGGGCGGTGTGGGGACAGAGAGCTCTGTCCAAGACTTGGCAACACCCAACGTCTCGCGATGGCTGGCGGGGGGCGGTGGCCGGTGGGACGACGTCGACGTCGTTTTTCGACCGTACCTACCTTAGTCTGCAGTCGGTGGTCCATTCCATGTCATTGACGAAAGGAGAGGAGAGAAGGGACGCCGGACCCCCTCCCCCCCCCCCCTTGTCCCATTACCTCCACCATCAGAGGTTGGCGGACGTCTGCAATGTGTCAAATCGTGTAAACAATGTGGCTCAACGGAGGTTCATGAGTTGCCCTCAGTCAAGCAGAGGTTCAGTCGGACGGACAGACAGAGGGCACTGAAAAACCATGATGCATACTCTCTTTTTCGTCATTCATCATCTCGGTCAGTCTGTCCGTAGATAGGAAAGATCTCAAGCGTCGTATCGTTCCATCCACGCCCTCCTCCGCTCATCCAGTCCCCTGAAACCCAATGCATCGAATCCTACGCCTGTTGAAATGCGATCCTCCTTCGAAAAAAGGAAGGGAGAGGAAAGAGAAAAAATGGTTCCGCCGAAATAAATGTACACGCGTGGAATAAGGAATTATGCTCGACAACGCCGTCGCTCGTCCCGTGCCCGCCAGTTGGGATGGGGCAGGAGGAGGTTTTTCCATGGTATACCCTGGCCCATCATCTCCCATTGCCGGCATCGGGTTTTGCGTATGTGAGTGGGCGTCTGTGTTTGTGTCTGTGTTATTGTATGTGTTGTAGCGCACTTTTGGCAGCTGATATATTCCTCTCCCTCCTTGGAGATGTGCTGTATCCGTTCCCAGCGTCCCGTCTGAATTTGGCTGTCTCTGTTTCCGACTCTTTCCCCAAAGAAAGCAAGAACAATTTTTGTGGCTGCTCAATAGAAGTTTCTCACGTTCAGATGGTTTTTTTTAAAAAAATAAAAAATCTGGTTGGCGCTCCGAAACAAGACTGTGCGCGCCCGGCAACCCGGCTGGCGCATCTCAGTAGATGGGAATTGGGCGTTGTCGCAAAGGACCCGATATCTGGTCCGAGGCGCGGCGTTGGAAAAGGTGTTGTACAAAGGCGCGGGGCCCGACGTACTCGACATCGACCGTCCGGGATGTCAGAGGCACGGGGATCCGGTGGATCTTTTTGGTCTGCCAGCGGTGCTTGATGCAGTTGTCGACGAGAGCCATGAGGCCTGTGGCGACGATAACATCGGCAACGTCGGTGACGGCGTCGAGGACGCTGCGGTCGCTGATCCACATGTGACAGGGGGGCACCCAGCCGCCGGCGCTCTCGTCCTCGACGATTTGGATAGGCGAGCGCGTCTCGGGGACGATGTGAGCGACGGCGTCGCTGGCGTTGGTGTTGCCATCCTTGACGAGGTGGAAGGAGACAACGCCGAGGTTCTTATCGAGCACGCGCTTCCACTGGTATTTATGACCCCACCACTGGAACTCGTAGCGCTTGTTGTGAGAGCTGCCGCGGCGCTCGACATCGACACGCGCGTAGTTGGAAAACTCGAGTTTCATAGCGTTGCTGGGCACGGGCCGGGCCTTGGGTTTGGGCTCAAAGGAGGCAGACCGTCGGAAGAAGCCTGAGGCCTCGTCGGCACTGTTGCGGGACGAAGACGCGCTGGATCGCGGCCGGTGCATAGGCACTTCCTTGCCCTTACCGCCGACGCCGTTGCCGCCCGAGTTGGTGCGTGGGATAGGCTTCCTCATGGAGAGGGTCTTAATGGCGCTCGAGACCGATCGTTGAAGCGTCGGGCGTTCCTCGGCGGTCTCCTCGAGGTACTTGCGCTTGGAGTTGCAGACCTCGCGGCCCGAATCGCGGCAGTACCTCCGGAGTGAGAACTCGCGCTTGCCGAGGTCGTACATGCGCAGGTGGAATAGCTGGATGTTGTAGGGGCGGCGTCCGGGTGCGACAGTGTCGACCCTCAGGTTCATGTTGCCATCGGGGGTGAGGTCGTCGTGGCAGATGGACAGCCTGTTCATGGAGGGGAATAGCTTGGCAAAGTCCTGGGGGGTGGAGGGCCGGACGTCGGTGTCGACGATATCGCGACAGTAGGCGGGCAAAGGCGGAATCTCCTGGTACTCGTCAAAGCCGTGCATCTCGTAGTCGCGCTTCAGCTCGAGATCGTCGTCGTCGCCGTCTTCGTCGTCTGAGGCCAAGGTAGAGTCGAATGTGTCGACAGATGACCGTAGGCAATTACTCGTGGAAGGGGATATGTCTTCCTCGTAGACGGGCTGGAATTTGTGGGAGAGGGTCCTGGCCTCCTTCACGGATGCCTCAGTGCTTGCGTAGTAGGAGGTGGGTGTCGTGCTTTGCGACTCATACGTCTCGAACGAGTCGCAGGACTCACTACTCCTGCGGGAGTCCCGACTACTCGTCGAGGTCTCGAGACCTTTTTTTCGATATGACTGGGACATTGTGTATTTGGTGGCGGTGGTGTGTAAGTGGTCGAGCGTGGTTGGTGGTGAAAGCGTTTGATGGCGTGTGATTGAGCCGAGACCATCAAGGGAAGGACCAAGGCTTCATATATCCCCAGTGAGCGAGTGGAAGAGCAGAAAGGCGAGCTACGTTGGGCACTGTCGATTTAGGGAGGGAAGAAGGTGAACGTGAAGTATTGTGCAGTTGGCGAAGGGCTCTAGGCAATGGTGTGTTTGACTTGTGACCGTTTCTGGTCAGAACATGAGGCGAATGCGACGGTTGGATGAAGCAAGGGTGTATAAGTCGTTGGGCGGGCGTGCGTGTGAGTGTGAGCGTGATTTGGCACAATTCTGCATGTGTCGAGAAGCTGAGATGTGAGATGATTAAGAAGTGAGTATGGTAAGGGGGGGTGTTGAATATGGTACAGATGGCAAAGGATAATGAATTGTCAGGCAGAAAGATGTATAGTGCGAGGGAAAGGGAGTAGCTAGGGAATAAGAGTGCAGAGCAGAGAAGGGAGATGATATGTTAGTGTTGATGGGGGGCTCGGAACGTTGCGGACGGTATCCCTACGGCACCTTGGTGGGTACTCTGTACCCTACCTACCTACCTTACCTGGATAGGTACCTACCTTACCTTAGGTGCCTAGGTAGGTTAGGTACATCGGGTAGAGGGGCTGCCAGCGTCACCACACGACTGGAATTGGAACAACAGGCCCTGGACGGACGACGAAAGCCTCATGGGGAATGTGGATGCGATGTTGGCGTGACATGGCCCTTGGGCGTGTTTTCCCCTTGGGGTTTAGAGAGTACGGATACATACCTCGTACCTAGGTAGCAAGTGAGTGAGTGAGTGGAACTTGCGTGGGGGAGAAAGGTTCGGCCTTGCTGGGCTTGGCTCCGCAATGCAGAAACAAGTCACCCTGGCCGAAAGTCATAATGTGATTGTGACGGGAGAAAAGAAGAAGCCCCCCGAGCTCCAGGAGTCCAGGACTCAGGAGACATGCGGGGGAGAGCAGGAACCGTCACCCGTCGTGGCATGTTCCCTGCCCAAGACCACCGAAAGTGTCCACCCAATGAGTCCCAGTCCGACGAGTACTTACCAGGCACGATGTCATGTTTCTAGTGCTGCATCAGAATCTACCGTTGTTAGGTACCTAGGTAGATACTTCAACTGCGTAGGTACCTACCTAAGTAGGAAAAATAATAGAGATGCTGCCCAAAAACAGCGGCTGATGAGGCCGGGTACGTACTCGCAACAGGGACGAAGCCAGTCTCTTCGCTGAAAAGGGAGCTTGGGGTGGCACCACAGGTCTCACGGTTTGGCTTTACGATGGCATGTCGTTTTCCCCAGATGGACCGGGCCCGACCCCAACCCGCTTGTCGACGTTGCAGTCAACCGGGAAAGCTCGGTTTGCTAGCCTGCCAATGTTGAAAAGCTCGAAAAGTCTAAGTTTGTCCAGCCCAACGACATTAACAACGAAACCTTGGCCTGCTAAACTGGGAGAAATGAAAGCAAACAAATGTCCGTCGATGAACAGTTCCGGCCGGTGGGGGGTTTTGGCTTCCTCGTGCCCGTACCCTCTGGGTAAGGTAGGTACCTACCTAAACAGGCCGGTACTCCAACGGCTGCTCTTTCCTCTCCTCCCACCTCCTTCGTTTCTTCCTTCCCCAGTATTGCAATTGCAAGATACCTAGGTACAGGTACCTAGGAGGCGAGGAGGTATCTGCCTAGGTGCCTCAACTACCTAGGTACCTACCTACCTGAGTGCCTAGGTAGGTACAAGGTAAGGTACCTAGGTAGGTAGCACAGATAGATATCCAGGTACTCGAGTGGCCTCGGGAAGGAAGTCGGTACCGGAAAGGCATCATCGCACTTGCCCAGAGGGAATGCAAAGCAGCACAATGACCAAAATTGTCTCGCGAGGATCGTCCGTCGTCGACCGCCCTGAACCGTCCCACCCACTTCATCTCTGGCCTGTTCTGATACCTATACTTACATAGAATGAACCTCATCGCATCAATCATCGGCAACCCCTTGCTCGCCCTTCTGGACCCATCCTTTTTCATTGTCGCAGCAGCATCTTACAGGACAGCGGTCAACGAACGACGCATCTCCATCCTCGGCCACACTCCCTGCCAGCTTCACACCAAGACTTGGTTGGCATCTAGAACGTGCTCGCGTCTTCGAAGCCCTTCCCCCACCCTTCCTGTCGTTCGCTGTCTGGCCGCTCCGTTATTATTGTCGGTACATCACACGCAGACTGCAGTACGGATACTCCGTGACTCACTCACGACCATGGGCCTGTCACAGCAGCGGTCACCGACCCTCCAATCGAACTTTGTCACCCCCGCGCCAATTGCAATTACATTCGGCCTTTTATACGACAGTCGTCTGGAACTCTTGCCGATGGCCACCCTCCGTCACTGGGGGCGTGGATGACACACCGTGCGTGACACTGACACCAGACCCTACTCTGTGCCCCGCGATTCTCAGACTCAGCTGTCTAGGTACTTGTATCTGTACTTGTACTGCTTACCTACTTACACAGCCTTCAGCATTCAGGCGGGCCCACCCTGCTGTCGCTGCTTTTGACGGGAAAGTCAATCCATCCATCAACTTTGTTATCCCTCCATCACGGGACGAATAATACGAGGCACCAGAGGCCTGAGCTGGCGTTGAGAAACTCCACCAGGTGCGTTGGCCGCCCTGGCCTGCTGCGCTCAATATAGCACGTTGCCCGTCTGTCAGCCACAATCAGCCGCCGTCGTGACGCCGCCTTTCCCCACGATGCTGCCGCTTCAGACCCCAGCCCTCAGGTACTCATATTCACCTGGTCTGGGATGATCTGGTGCCCTGGGCTGTCTGTTGCTTACTACGAAGACACACGGAACGGCCTTGCGCAGCTCTATCAGGTGGCTCGTCTACGGCACTGGTCTCCTGAGGTAGATAGGTAGGTTCCTTTCCATTATCGAAACACGCACTTCATCGCGAGGCCCCTGGTCGCCATCCAACACCAAAGCGACGAATCATCCACCCATTCTTGCCGTCTCCTGCGCCTTCGTTCGATGCCCAACGTCTCAGCTAGCCCCATGATTCGGTCACACACAAGCTTGCGTACCGCTTTGCATTCATTGGCGGTGCTCGTCGCGATCGAAGCCCCGTAGCCCACTCTCCCGCTTTGCTGTCCGTTCTCTGGAGACCCAGCTCGGTGTTCCTACGATTCCGACTCGGCAGCCAGTTCTTGGGATTCGGGGCCTGGTCTAAATGCGAATGCTGCCTGGCCGTCGCTTTGGTTCCGTCTGGCGCACTCGACGCGGGAACACCCCTTGCTCTTCGTTGCCTGCCTTATCCCCATATTTCACAGTTACTCAGCTCTGACCCTGGGCTGCACCGCACCACATCGAAAAGATACCGGGGCGAAACAGACTGATTGATGCGAATCCGCGATACTCGTCATTGAGGGCTGTGCAAGAGGTTGTCTCGGCTCCCTCCACTCACCTCGCAGCATTAGAATTCGGTGTGACGCAACGAAGTCTCAAATCGACGACGAACTGCCCCAACTCTTTTAAGTGCTACATCAGTACGGCCTGAGACATTCCGTCTCACGACCTTGCAGCAAGAAGACCGACCTGCATTTGCTCGGAGATGGTTTCTTCTACATTGCCGTACCTCCCCGTATGCGAGGTGCGGTCATCTTGGCTCTGAATCGCCGCCGTGTGTCAGATGCTGATTCGCTGCATCTGTAAGTCTCGCTAGTGTATATCCGACAGTCGAGTCTGGCCCTGTCACTTCTTGAGCACACAGCACGTGCAGTCCTGCGGCCGATACCCGTCTCTTCTGACCGGGCGCGCTGCTTGCTGTGCTCGGTTGAAGATGACAGCGCTGCGTCCCGCTGCTGGCAGTTCTTCGGCATCTTTTGGCGGCCCAATGTCCAATGCAGTGCGGTGCAGGCGAACCATTAGACACCCAGGTTCCTGACTCTACCTCGAGTTTGGGAGAGGCGACCAGATAACATCGTATCGTAGTCGGAACCCTGGGACCTGCCATTCTTTTGACACGGCCGGCATGCTCACAAGAGCTTCAATGTGGGCCCCAGATCATGAGGCACCGCATGCCTTTCGACCTTTGATGCGGGACCCTTGATGACCCTTGGCAATAACCGTATGCCTGCCATGCCACGGAAGGTGCCATGGCCCATCCTGGACTCAGGTCTATCAATCAGTGTGTATTCGTAGTCGGTGTGCTGATCAGAACGGCAACGGCTTGTTCCCTCTGCATTTTAGTGCCCGTCCCTTGATCGGCACGTGTACCGGCCTCTAATACTTGCTGCTTGTCCATCCATGGATGTTCACGCTAGTAGCCAACCTCATGGAACATCACTTGGACGCGAAGACCCACGCCATCGACAAACGATATCCTCAAGATGATACCCAACAGAGAATGCCAGCAGGACGGAGTAGATAGGTATGTATTGGTTAGTTTGTGCTGCGGATATGTCTCTGCTCGTTGGCAAACGGGAGTCTGGGACGACCTTGCGGCAGCAAACAGACGTGATGCTGAGCCATTCCAGGGATACAGTGATCTCACCATCCGCTCGCTTCTTTGATGGGAAAGTCGCGCCCTACATGCAAGCGTCCGAAGGCGGACTCCATACAGGAGGAACAGACCGCCGGTGGCTTATTTTTCGTTCAGTTGACGCAACAATGTCCGCCAAGAGGTGCACTACTTGGAACCCGTGGCAGAAGAAGCATCGCCAGCTGAGCAGAAGCCCAGAACATTCCTCCCATGTTGGTCTGCTGTTGGACTCACTCTGTAGCAGCCAAGCAGTCCCTCGTCATCATGCCTCACTTGCCATGATGGTCTATCAACCCCCCTCAGGACTTTGACGTCCCGGTGGCGGGTAAGATAGTCAGGCTTGTTTTTTGCAGACTCGCCTCGCGTTATTTAAAAGTTCGATGAGGAAGAGTCCCATAACTAGCAATTCCCCTCGCTATTATCGTCCAGAACTGCTCCCTGACGGCACACGGCTGCTCACCTGTTAAACCCATGTGACTACAGGCTATATTCCACTCCTATTCGGTCCAGTTTTCTTTTTACACGATCTCATTATGTGCATTGCCACACCATTCAGCCCCGACGCTGATCCATTTGCTGTACGAGTGTGCCTGCGCTGCGTTGCTCCCTGTGCCCATCGACCACCAGCAAGCGCAAATGGGAATGTCTATCCGTCTTGCGTGCTACGTCGGCACAACCGACGTCTGCTTGATTCGCCCCGGCCCGTCGTCCTTGATGATCCGGATGCAACGTTTTGTGTTTTCCGACGACGTTCTAGGCTCCGGCGCCTCATCGCTTCGCCCCCAACCGATCCCAGTTTGGACGTGGCTCTGCGCGACAGGCCATTAAT
>PJEX01000098.1:34253-57480 GCA_005350895.1 Colletotrichum tanaceti
CCCCCCCCCCCCCCCCCTTCCCCTTCTCCCCGCACTCGAATGCAAGCCATGATGTACTTCCATCGACATAGCTGGAAGGTTTACACGGCAGTAGGTAGTCTAGCGCAAGTCTGTCATCCCGGCCGAGCTCCTCCGCCTCCTATTCGTAATGCTGGGCAGGCTGTCTGCCAGCAACGAAGCAGCCTGCGTCTTGCAAGCAGGCCCGCCAACTCCACCCCGCTCCGGCCATCGCAAAGGCGAAAAGATGTCGGCTCTGGACTCTGGTCCACCATACCTAAACATCTCATGGCTAGCAGCAATCATCCAATCAGGTATCGCCGAACGTCTGCATCTGTAGTGTAGGGGTTATCATCCCAGCCTTCCATTTCCAACGATAGCTGGGGACTCGAGTTCGAGTCTCGACAGATGCATACATCATCACCCCTTTTGTTGTCTGGCCCTATTCTTTTAGTTTCTAGGCAGTGTGCGACGTCGTGAGAGAGAGATAGACGGCGAGAGTGTGTTCGTGAGTTGTGACGTCTTGGCACACCGGAGAATGCCTTGAGAGCACGGGGTCGTAGTGATTGACGTTTTGGTCGGACTCGCAAGTTTGGGATGCGGCGAGGGGGTTGAGGTTTGGCGATGTGGACTTTGGACCTCACTGCGATGGATGAGAATTGGCACCGAGGGCGCAGAGTATCGCGATTCGAATCCCAAGAGGTGAGACCCCTGCTCAAGTGGGAATAGGCCGCTTTCAGCTGTCGAATCCTGACCTACCGTCAAATGAGGACGCCCAGCTCTATGCCCCCCCTCCCCCTGGTTCCCAACATACGAATTGAGTAAATCCCGTACGCGATTCCCGGTGATGCGGTTCGGCGGGTGGGCGAAGATGAGGGACGTGATTTTGGGGTTTGGAGGATAGGATGGCATGACATGGCATGACATGGCATGATATGAGGTGGGATGACGGGCTGCGCGATGGCCAGAGGTGGGGGGGGGGGACGGTGGACGGTTGGTGGAGAGGGCAGGATGATAGGGAAGAGCTGAGGATCGTCTCGCCACTTGGGATTAAGTGCTTTGCCATTGGGTTAACTGCCCTTGAAGAGGCGATGGGGTGCCTTTCGCAACCGTTTGACGGTGGTAGTCTGGGGGCCGGGCATGGCATTTGCTTCCCTTCCCTCCGCGTTCACATTCAGTCCCTGGTGTGCTTACGCCGCCTGGCGATGAGCTGTGGTGGTGACGAAATGATGATTAATTCGCAGGACATAAAGAACACATCTCAAAAAGTACGGATTCTGATAGACCTTCGTCTCACGAACATGAAGGCCGACGTACACTACTCAGACCCCTCACGTAGTCTGGCGAGAACCGAGTGGCTGTTATAGATACCCAGAGATGACGCGCAGGCGACGGACGGCAGTTTACAAAGACTTGCGTGACCGGCGGGGGGGGTGGGGTGGGGGGAAGAAAGGTAACAATCAATGCGTTGCTGCTAGGTACCTAAGGCAAAAGAAACTATGTTGCAGGCGTGTAGCGAACGGATGGACACGAGGAACGAGCGAGACGAGGAACAGAGGCGCCAGTCTCTCGTCTCCCCCGCCCTCCCGGGGACGCGCAACAAATGCATCATCATCATCATCACACCGACCCGTCGTACCCGTGGGCTCCCATCACCAGACGGTGCCTCCGACGCGACGACCGCGTCCTCTCGAGCGAGCTTTTGGAGCTCCTTGAGCTCTCCGTCGTTTTCCTGCTCAGCGGCAGCTGCCAGCACGTCTCCTAAGACGACGGGCTGTTCCACCCGACCCAGCTCCGGGGCATCACGCGCCAGATCTTAACCTCGCCGCTGCGCAGGTCGTCGAGCTTAAAACTCTCGACCTTGACCTTCTTGCTCTCGCGACCCTGCTCCCAGGCGCGGACCTTCTTCTTGGTCCCGTCCCATTCCGACACGACGGCGACGTGGTCGGGCTTGCCCACCTCCATCGAGTACTTGGCGTGCATGGGACCGTGCTTGCCCTGGAATCGAGCGTTGCGGATGGAAATGATGTCTCCAGGCCGGATCTGATCGTTTTGTTGCGTCGAGGCGTTGGCCATGTTGGAATAGACGAGCGCGCCATACGCTCTGGACCCAATGGGCGCGAGAGCATCGTTGAATGGCTTCAAGAGCTCTTGGACGAGGCCCTGCGGCGTCCCGTCGCCTACAATCGTTTCCTTTTTGGACGAGACCGCTTCGAAAATCGGCCGTCCGAACCGCTCATAGGACTGCTCAAGCTCGTCTTGACGCAGCGCTCTCGGAGGTGGGTCGTGTCGCTGGTCGAGCATCACATCTGCTGCACTGTTCTGGTCGTAGTCGACAGTGATGATCGTCTGCGAGTAGTCTTGGAAGAGCACGTAGATGGTGCGTGTGACATGAGTGCCCGACGTCGAATCATCCGTCTCGTAGTAAAGGTCCCGTCTGCCCTGGAACACTGGGGGGACCGTCTTGTCCTGGCGCCACCATCCGCTCTGCTTGGCCAGATCAACGTCATTGGCAATGAAGCCGGATTCTACAGATACGGATGGCCTGTGTGCATCCATGGAGCGCCGTTGCGACATGGATGCCCGGGAGACATCCAAGGACTGACGCGCGCGGCCTCCGGGAGGGGCGGGAGGCGGGGCTCTCGTGAGCGAGGGCGACGGCAAAGGCGGAGTGTCCTGGTGGAAGTATCCTTCCTCCTCGATCTTCGGGGTACGCTGAGAGAAGGGGACTTTTGAGGAGGCATAGTTATAAGGATCGTAATCGTCGTCGTCCCTGGCTGGCGACGGCGGCGGCGGCGGCGCTGCCCGTGGGACATCAATGGAACGACGCTTTTCCGAGGGCGCTGCCTGCATCGGCACCGGGGGCGGAGCGGCTCTAGGTGGAGGTCCGGTAGGGATGGGCGGCGGCAGAGTGGGAGGGGCATCAGATATCGGTGACCTCACCGGTGTGTTGTCGTCAAGGCTGGAGTCTCGCGCGTGAGACTTGAGTGCGTCCTTGTGCGGAACCGAAGACGCAATGTCGGTGTCGTAGTCGCCCTCGTACTCGGTCACCTCGTCATCATCCTCACCCTGCGGCGGGGGCCTGACGGGAGGGGAGAGGGGTGAAGCGATGTGCATATCCTGGGTAGACTGACGGCTCAAGGGTCCCCCAGGGGGCGGGGGAGGGGGTGGTCGTGACTGAGCTGTAGGCATTGGAGGAGCAGCTCCAGGAATAGGGGGTGGCACCCTGCTCATGCGCTTGTTCGTAGAGTTGGTAGGTGAAATCGGGGAAAACTCAGAGCCGGGAATAGGAGGGGCCGAGCGAGCCGACGTTGCGACTGATGGCAGCGGCGGCGGCGCGCGCGCATCTTCGGCTCTAGGGGTGTCCTGAGCGCCGCCTGACAGCTCGTCGTCGGATTCGGAGCCTTCACTGGGTGACTTGAGCCCAGAGGTAGGAGGGACAGGAGGGAGTCGAGCTGGAGCTTGTTAGCCGTCGTCCACCGTCGAGTCTGGGTTGACCACTCACATTCAGCAGGCACGGGCGGCGGTGCAGGCCGGGTCCCGGGAACGGGAGGAGCGCCAGAAGACTCACGGGCAGGGACTATTTGATGATCAGCAAGGAGCTTCGGTGTGGCAATGGTCTGAGACTTACGATTGGGAGGAGGGCTCGCGAGGGGCTCGTCGTTGGCATTATCTCCCTTGACCGTTCGCGGAGGGGGATGCGGCGCCCTCGGCGATGTCGGAGGCTCGGGTTCGTCGGCGGCAGCGTGCTCCTCTTGACGTCGGGGTGCGCCCATGCCCGGCAAGGCCATCATGCCCGGAACAGGGACACGGCTAATGGGTGACGTCGCTTCCTCATCACGTTCGTCCGTCGGCGAGACCTCGACCGGGCGGTCGGCCGTCTTCTTCTTCTTGGGAATGGCCGGGGCACCCATTGGGATTCCAAACATGCCGTGCATACCCATACCACCACTCATCTTGGCCATTCTAGCTCGAAGCTCCTCCTTCCGGCGGACCTCGGGGTCAATGTCGTCGTCGTCCTCCTCCTCGGCATCCTCGGCCGCCTCTTCACTTTGTTCATCTTCCCTTCTTTGCTCGACGGGGGATGCGACTTGGGGTCGGGGAACAGGACGCGGGGCCGCATCGCTGTCGTCGCGTTCCGTGAGATCCTCGGGCCCCTCGGTGTCACCAGCACCAGACATGTCAGCCTCGTTTCCATCGTGATAAGCCTCAACAGCAGGACCCCGAGAAGACTTGCGACGGGGCGCGGGCGGCACGCGAGGGGAATCCACCGAGCTCCTGCCCGCTGTCTCATCGGCGTCGATCTCGGGCGTAGCGACGGGAGCATCAGCCGCACTAGCAGAAGCAGCAGTCCCGACGTCCTCGGAGGCTTCCTGGCTGTCGGTGCGCTTCTTGGGCGGAGGGCGCTTTGTCTTTTCCTTCTTCGCGGCGGCATCTGCATGGCGCTGGGCTTGCTCCTGCTGCTGCCTCTGCAGAAGGGCGATGCGCTCCTTCAGACTGGTGGGCTTCGGGGTGTCTTCGCTCTCGTCGCCGGCAGTCCCTCCCGGGGCCATAGCGGCCCTCTCTGCGCTCTCTTGGTTCTCGGCCTCTCTTTCCAGGATCTCGGGGTCTTCGTCTCTGCGATAGACCTTGGCGACCGGGGCCTGAGAAGGCGGGGGCACATATGCATTACGGCTGGGAGGCGGAGCCACGAATGGCTTCTTGATGTGGTAGGAGCCCTGAGCCAGGCCGCTTGGCTTGAACGGGGCGATCGGGGCGGCCGAGGCCTTGTTGAAAGCAGCAATGCGATCTTTGAAGGCGTTGCTGGAGGGCTTGGGCGGCGGGCCGGGCTTCGCAGCAGGGGCAGTCGACGATTTGGCGATGGGGGGCGACGTCGATGCGGGGGGCTCGCTGGACTTGCTGGCGGGAGCCGAAGCTACCGGGGTGGGATCGTGAATAGGCTCAGGTGCCTTGGCGGGCTCGGGCTCGGGAGCTACGGGTGGTTCGGGGGAGGCGGGGAGGGCAGCTGGCGCCTTGGGCTCGGTGGGCTCGACATCGCGATGGGGTTCTTGAACGGGCCGGGGATGGAATTGAGGAACCGGGGCGGGCGCATCCGACACGGGGGATGTGAGCTCGGGATCCTTCTTGGGGCGGGTTCTTGTCGGGCGAGGCGGGGCCTGAGGTTCGATCTTTTCGACAAAGTTGCGAGGGAAGATGCCCTGGTGCTTGGAGCCTGCGTCGTCGACGTACTCGCCGCTGTACCAGTCGGCGTCCTCCTCATCGGTGACGGTGATGACGACGCCGGCGGGGAATTGAAGGTCATCATCGTGGGGCGACGAGTATTCGAACAGGGCCTTGACCCTGAAGGGGGCGGAGGACATGGCCGGTAATGTTCGGATCGTCCGTCGTCGTCGTCGTCGTCGTCGTCGTCGTCGTCGTCGTGGTCTTGGCCGTCGTCAATGTCGTCGTGGTGGTTGAAGAGGCCGTCGGGAGGTTGTTTTGTTTTGTTTGGGGGGGGGGGTGGATGGGAGGGAATTACTACTAAGAGCAAAGGACTAGGTGTTGATTGTCGAAAGAGGAGTTGGGCCAGATTCGGAGGTCTGAGCAGCGGAACGGCTGGGCGCTGGAGCTGCTGCAGCAGTTGGGGCGTGTGTGGGGCACTGAAATGGGGGAATCGTCGTCAGCAGCTTGGACCTTGCGTCGTCGGCTGTTCTGTTCTGTATTGTTGCTTGCGCTGTCTTCTTGTCTTTTGTGCCCCAGTAGCACAGGTCGCAACAAACTCGGTGATGTGAGAAGAAGAAAAACTCTTCGTTTGGTTTGCGAACACGCCGACGATTTGTTCCGACAAGCTGGTTGCAAAGAGTCGGCGGCGGGGAGGATATCACACTGTCGGATGAGGAGGAGGAGGGGGAGGAGGGGACCTGAAGGCTGAGGCGGTCGGTCGATCTCGGTCGGTCGGAGAGAAGGAGACGGAGGCTGTGTGGAAAGCGACAGGCCAGTGGGGGGGAAGGGGGGGGCTCGAGGGATGGGATCGACAAGCTGGCCGCGTCGACGTCAGCGCATGAACTTGCAACTTGTGACTTGTAACTCTCTCTTTTTAGTACAGATACAATGTTCAATGTGCCGGAGGGGGGGGGGCCAGTTGGGGAGGGGACCCTGCCTGGGAACCGGGAGGGAAGTACACGGCTGTGTCACTGTTATGCGTGCTCTCTGTACATTACACGCGCAGAGTCATGTGTTCGCCCACTATGCTCCTGGACCTTGACACATCTCCTTCGACGGTCGACTATCTCTTTGTCTCTCTGCATCATCGCTGTGGTTGCATGCACAGTAATCAGTAGATACGAGTACCTAGGTCAAGTAGGAGGTAGCTATTCCGGGGAGCCGCAATGCGGGTGAGATGCGTCTGCCTAGGCTGCAACTCTGGATTATGCGTCCTTTCTTGGCGATTTATTATGGCGTCCGCCGTCTTGTCTTCTGTCTTGTCTTCTTACGTCGTGCCTGTTGCAATATATCATATCTTGTTCCCCTAGTAGCGCGCTCCCTTTGCCTAGTACCAGGCGGCGGTGCCAAGGTTGTAAGTTCTAGCGTCAAAAGTGAGAAAGAGTACCTGTAGACACGAGAGACGATGTCACTGACTGCACTTTGACGTCACGAACCTACTATTATTACCCAAGGCAGACAGATAGGAGCGCCATGGCGCGCTGCAAGGCCTCTTCCCGTCATCGACAATAGCGGCGGCAAGGCTAAACTACACCTGATGCATACCAAGTGCCAAGAGGACAAATAAGCGGCATTGTAGTGCATTGCTGAAGCCGTCACTCGACGAGCTCATCCGGTCGTGGCGCAGAGCAACTTGGTCGACAGCTCAAGGTCAGACAATCAGGCCAGTAACCGCGCTACGATCGCACTACGTTTCTTCAGCCGCCCAAGCCAATAGAATCCTCCTGTCAACGGGCAAAACAAGGCGACATGGAGATTGGAGACATTGGGAGACAATGGGTTCGGGGCAAGAGAAGGAACGGGATCCGCGTGCCAGCCAAGCCACCCGAGCACCCCGAACCACGGACCAGACGTGCGGCGTGCCTGAGTGTAGGTACCGTTAGGTAAGGCAGGTACCTATTATTAGGTAGGTAGGTACTGTCGTGGACGTGGCGGCAGTCATGGAAGCCAGACAGACAGACAAACAGACCATTCACCCAATCCTTTGAAGCGCAAGCTTAGGTAAGGTACGTACTGCGAGCATCCTCCCACCTCCCCATCATCGCATTGTGGTTTTGGGTGTCTGCTGAGTGTGTGGGGGAAGCGACACCGCAAATCGAACATTCTCCAACTGACTTGCTTAACAATTTTCAATCATTCACACCCACCTGCATTGCAATCCGTCTCACTTGTTGCTGTTGCAGCGTCACAACCCAGACCTGCGGCCTCTTGCCATCCGCCTCACACTTCTTTCACAAACCACACCATGGCCACCGATACCCGGCCACTCAAGGGCATCCTCAAAAAGCCGGCCGGCCCCTCCGTCACCAACAGCAGCGGCAGCAGTAGCAACACCGGCGCCGCCGCCGCCGCCGTCCTCAACCCGCGGAAGCAGGACCCCCGCGAAATCGCTCTGCAACACGCCCGCATCATCCAACAGCGGAAAGACCTCGAGCTCGAGATCCTCGAGTGCCTGGCCCTACTATCCGAGTACCCCACCGAGCGCGGCAGCCGCCTCTACTCAGCCGCCCATCCCTCGCCCCGCGACGCCGCCGACTTCAAGGCCAACGTCCGCCTCTTCCAGCCCTCCGACTACGACGATCTGATCGAGGAGCGCAACGTCAACGGCCTGTGCGGCTACACCCTCTGCGCCCAACCAAAACCCCCCGCCTCCAAGGGCGGCGAGTGGCGCCTTGTCAACTTTGGCACCTCGAGCTTCGACATCGTTAACCGCAAGGAGTCGGAGAAGTGGTGCTCCAAGGACTGCCAGCGCAGGGCCCTTTACGTCAAGGTCCAGCTCAACGAGACCGCCGCCTGGGAACGCGCCGGCATCCCCGACATCGAGATTGAGCTGCTCGGCGAGCACACGTCCGCCAAGGAGGAGGACCCTGCCGCCCAGGCGACGCGCGACCTAGCGAACCTGAGGTTGGAGGAGACCAGGCGGGTGGCCGACGAGTCTGCGACGCTAGCCCTCGAGCGGGGCGAGGTGCGCCAGGAGGGAAAGAAGACCTTCACTCTGGCCATCCGCGAGAGGGAGGTCCAGCCGCCAGCCGACGACAACGGTTTCTTTGCAGAACCCGACGATGCACATTTACTGGTAGAAGGGCACCGTCCGGGGACCGGAAAAGCGCAGGCTCGGGCCGAGGCCTCTCAAGCCGAAGCCCAATTTAGGAAAGAAAATGCGTGACTCGATGGGTTTCAATCGGTTTGGCTAGGGTGATTTTCATCATGGAGGGGGGAAACACTTCGGCGTAAGGGATGGATGGCCTCAAGAGGCAGGATCACAGAAACTGGTTGCTCCATATAGATTTGATACCCAACGAGACAACCAGCATTTCAACATCACGTCCTGCCTCAGAGTCCGTAACAAAGACAGCCAAGTTGTCGGGGCTTGTCTCGTCTCAGATCTTCAGGTTAAAATCGACGGCATCACGGCGCAAAAAGGGAAGGGGAAACGAAGTTTTGGCAGTCAAGCGTCATCTCCGGAATTACCCTAGAGAATCGGCGACACCTTGTGGGGGAAAACAGAACTTTTTCTTGCAGTTCTAGGTCCGTGAACTCACTACCGTCCCGTAAGACGCCTGTGGTAGCATGTGTGATATCATCGTATGCCGTCCTTTCCCGTAAGCCCGTTAAAACCAATCCATTTTCCTTTCGCCCGATCCGAACTCGAAACGATTTAGTCGCGGCGGGGGGGGCGGTCGCCGAAGCGGCGGCCACCACGCTCCTGGACCTGGGTCTGACCAACGGGGGTGACGTTGACGGGGATGGAGTCGAACTGTTGACGGGTTTTGTCAGCATGCCACACGGATACAAGGAGAAAGGGGGGGTTAAACATACGCCGAGGTGCTTGAGCAGGTCCTTGGTCTCGACGTCGACCTCGAGCTGGCCGCTCTCGGTGTTCTGGGTGAAGTCGAGGGCGGAGATCTCGGGGACGTACTGGTCCTTGCGCTCACGCTCCTCCTCCTGGAGCTTGAAGGAGATACCGCGGACGGGACCACGCTGGATACGCTTCATCAAGTGGGTGGTGTATCCGGCAATCTGTTGGCACTTCTCGTCAGCAATCTCGTCCCTTTTGCATTTCCGTCCTTCGACGCCTGTCTCGCAGTTGTAGCGACCGTCGTCGTCGTCGTCGTCGTCGTCGTGGTTGTCATCCTCGGGTGTATGCTGACCTTGTTGCGAAGGCGCTTGGAGGCGATGATGGCAATCTCATCGCAGATGCGCTTGTTGGTCTCGAAGTCCAGAGTGAGCTTGGGGTAGTACCGCTCAATGATGACCTTGGCGGACTTCTTGACGGTCTTGGTGCGAACGCGACCCATTTTGGCGGTACTGGCTCAATTTGGCGGAGGGGGAGGGGAGGTGGGATTTGCTGGAAAGAGGAGTTGGTCGGTTAGTGAGGCTTTCGGGATGTTCACAAATAGAACCGTCGCGCCAAATAATTTTGTTCCCTTTCGCCAAATTTTCTAGGGCAGCTGTGGACCGAATGAAAAGCGCACGGGCCAACGGGGCATGTGCAGGGGCTTCAACACGTGACTCGGATGGCTTCCGTCCCATGTCCCCGATTTTTGTATCCGGCACGGAGCCGAGAGTGCCGCTTTGGTGATCCGTCACGAGTTGAGCTCTCATGACGGTTGCTGAAAATCTTCGAATTTTGCGAGAGCCCTTATAACAAGCTGCTACCGGCAGACTCTATTACTTCTTGAGGCTTTGAAAATGACAACGTGCATGTCCAGCCACTATCCCAGCACCTTTTAACCATTAAATACCGATTGGCAGTCTTGAACACGCATTCACTGTCATCCATGATTCTTGCTGAGCTTTGAAATTGGGTTGTATTCTTCTTATTTTACAAAATCATACATGATACATTCGGCACGCTTGCCAATGTCATACGAAGATGTACGTCCCCAGACCGGTCTTTCGTCTCCTGCCCAAGGTTTACTTCCGCTCGGGTCGGCTGACTGATGGTAATTCCACCTCGTTTCCCTTTTCGACGCTTAGGAGTCGAGTCCGTACGTCGTAGAGCTGCCAACGACGGTCTCCGTCGGCTGTTGAGTGTCAGTCCCACGCACAGCCCCCAGCAGCGGCTTGCGGTCCTGCCCCGTCCGGCGGTCGGTCTTAGACTTGTTGTTGTAGATTGTGGCCTTGCCAATCATTTCCTTGCCAATCAGCTGCGCCTCCTGGTTGGCCTCGCCGACGGTGATCTGCACCATGCCAGAAGAGTCTACCCGGGCAGACGTGGGCTGCACGTAAGCCTTGGCACCACCCTTGATATCGGGGTCGAAGGAGGCAACACCGGCAATGCCAGTCTTGCGGCCCGAGTAGGACCTCTGGTTGAAGGCACTGTCGCCCTGAGGCGTCTCGGTGATGAAGCCTCCAACTCCCAGCTTCGCGTTGCTAGGCCCCGCCCTCGGGGCGATGATACGGGCCAAGACGGGCGTCTGGTGTGCCTGGGGGCCATAGACGGGATGGTTCTCGACGAAAGCCGCGGTGCGAAGGTACGAGATACCGGCCGAAGGGTGGGAGATGGGCGGGCCGTTCTCGGCATACAGACTGGGACGCTTCGTCTTCTCGGCCGACCTGCCGAAGTCGGCCATGGAGGTGGGCGGGTTCAGGGGCGCCAGGTCCAGGAACTCGCTGACCAGCGAATACAGCGTGATACGGTCGGATCGTAGCTTGCGAAGGTACTCGGTCAGTTGCTCATCGGTGATATCCTGAGGCAAAACCTGCTGGGGTGTGTCCTCGCCGGCGTCCAGTGACTTTTGGAGGCGCGCAGCCGTCAATTCGGTTGCAAGACGTTTCTTCAAGAAGGCGCGGAAGGGCTCGCGCCTTTTGCGGACAACTTTGCGCAGGAATCGGTTGAACTCGCCCTCGGTCAGGCCGGCCAGCCAGGGGCCTTTGAACTTCCACCTCATCTCCTCGTTTTCGCGACCGGGCTCCATTGAGGTGAAGTCGCCGTCATCCTCAAAGACAGACTTGGCGCCGATGTTGGAGCCGCCCAGACGCGAGCGGTTAGCTCCGGGTAGTGAGATGGGTAGGTTCAGCTCCTGGAACTTCTGGAGAGTGAGGGTATGGTCGGCGGCGGAGGAATAATCGGTGACATTCTCAAAGCAGTCGACCTGCTTGATACGGACAACCGGGGTCGAGGACTGTGTCGTAGATCGAAGAGGAAGGGAACGCTTGAAACCCCAGTCACCGAGGATTCTCGATGATTCGGTCGTGGTGATGGATTGGTGCGTAGGGAAGGGCGTCGTCGCCGTCGGTGATGCGAATCGTGAGATGGCAGCGGCTTCGCCTCCAGGTTTTGGAAGTGGCTTGGGGACTGAAAACATCCGCGACGTTCTCAGAAGCGATCCTCCGGGCGACAATCGGGCAGACATGGCGGCTGTCGAAAGCTCTCTGCTGAGCTCGAATGTCCGTCGTAAGTCGTCGCGAAACGCCGTCCAAGGTGCCGTGTTGTGTGAGAAATTTCACTTGGAGTACCGGAAGAAGCCGGCGATGTGTGATTGGATCAAAGCTATCCCTGTCCTACCTACCTGCCTACCTATCTAGGTACCTAGGTACCTTACGGATACCTACCTACCTACCTATGTAGGTAGGCTGCTAGGTTAAATAGATGCACCCCATAAACTCAATAGGCACAAATCGACCAAGAGTTGAGAGCTTCCAGACAGGACCGACTTTGGAAACCTATTTTTTTCATTGACATCCAATCTTTCATTGCATGTCTTAACAAGCATCTTAAATACTGTGTTTCAACTACTGCGAGTGTACACAGTGTGCAACTTGCTGCAAGCGTCTCCTATGTGGACGCTCTCCAGAGTGACACATGTTCTAGGAGAACCCCCCCTAGGGAGAGGGAGGGAATAACATGGCTGAGGATCGGAATGATCTCAGAAGAGGATGAAGGAAAGGAGAACTGAGTGGCACCTAAAGCACAGAATAAGGTACGGATACTGATCAAAGTATATGCCAAGTACCTGGCTGGGGTGGCGTTCACAGCCAGGAGCGGCCGGCGGATAGCGGCCCCACCTGCGCCGACGATGGAAAGGCGCACGTCTACGGATAGCGTCTTCGGGTTTGGAGAAGGAAGCGTCGTTGCGAACCACACACTCAACCACTCAACCCTCCCTTTTTCTCCCACTTCATAGCCAGTCACCGTCCATGTGGATAGCGAAACGGATGGCGCCAACCAATGTCGGGTCCTCGCCTGCTCTCACATTCGAGCTTGTTGCTCGCTGCTCAGTAAGCTGCCCAGAAACACACATCCATTATCATGTGATTCTCCGCGCGCAATGCTGATGGCTTAGGCTAGACGACAAGAGCTCGCGCATCCATACTGACGCTTCCCCATGGTCCGGTTCAACTCCCCATTTTCATGCCCGTCGCGACGCAAGCCTCGCTCAAAGGCTTGACCCCCGAACAGCTTGAAGAAACCAGCTGTCGCCTGTGCCTCAACAACACCTACCATCTCGGCTTGAAGCCTGGACAAGATGTCCTCGACGCTGTCGGAGGTGCGCACAAGCTCCAGGGATGGAAGCATAACATTCTGACTGATAGCGGAGGGTGGGCATACCCGCAAACTCGGCGTGGCTATCGGTCGAAAGCTGACAACGTCCAGCTTCCAGATGGTCAGCCTGCTGAAGCTAGCAAAAATCACCGAAGAGGGCGTGCGCTTCCTCAGCCCCCACGACGGTTCGCCCATGCTTCTCACTCCCGAGCACTCCATGTCCCTGCAGAATTCGATCGGGAGTGACATAATGATGCAGCTCGACGACGTTCTCGTTACCACGTCCCCCGATGCCGCCCGCATGCGCGAAGCCATGGAGCGCAGCGTGAGGTGGCTCGACCGCTGCATTGCGGCGCACAAGAACCCCACAACACAAAACCTTTTCTGCATCATCCAGGGCGGCCTCGATCTCGACATGCGACGAGAATGCACACGGGAGATGTTGGCGCGCGACACCCCCGGAATTGCCATAGGCGGGCTGAGTGGAGGTGAAGCCAAGGCGGATTACTGCCGTGTCGTTGAGACTTGTACGGAACTGTTGCCCGACCTCAAGCCTCGCTACGTTATGGGTATCGGGTACCCCGAGGACTTGGTCGTGAGCGTCGCACTCGGAGCAGACATGTTTGACTGCGTGTGGCCGACGAGGACGGCGCGGTTTGGTAACGCGATTACCAAAAACGGCGTCATCAATATTCGAAACTGGCGGTACGAGAACGATTATGACCCCATTGAGGAAGGATGCGGCTGCCTGTGTTGTCGAAAGGGGGAGGGTAGCTTGGGCGTCACCCGAGCCTTCATCAACCACAACGCTGGCAAGGAGACGGCGGCCGCCCACTTGCTAAGCATACACAATGTGTGGTACCAGCTGAACCTGATGAAGGAGATACGTCAAGCCGTGATCGAGGACAAATTTCCTGCCCTTATCAGGCGGTTCTTCGGTGATCTGTACGACGATGACAGGTCCAAATATCCGGCGTGGGCTGTAGAGTCTCTGAAGAGAGTGGGAGTTGACTTAATAAGCGAGTAAACTCCTTTCCGCCGACTCACGAGAACTAAGTCCTTTCGCTGAGTTGGTTGTTATTTCGAAACTGGTGATCGATGACGTAAAGGTGGCATAAGCCGCGGTTTCCTGTGCATTACGCGCTTCGTCTGATGAGGTTGCACATGAAGACAGAGAAAATCTGCCTATAATAAATGATCTGCAAACCCTCTACGACTTGTAGACGTTGTTGACTATTGGCATGTTGCTAGGACCGAGTTGGGCTCTGGCGGCTGTTGCAATGGGTGAGATGTGGTAATTGGAAGCTGGCCTGGTGACAGCAGGTCCTTTCGTGTGTGTGTACCTTGTGCTTGCGTACCTTAGCAAACAAACGATGCATATAATAGCTCGGGACAGTTAGTTGCCCCCACCCAGCCTAGAACGGAACTGGGTTTATATTAGGTACCTATGTACCTATGTAAAGGAACCGAGAGACGTAGTTGTTACTATGGACTCGTAAGCTGTCTTTTCTTTCTGTTTCTTTTGGTATCATCATCTCATCATCATCATCATCATCATCATCATCTTACTACTACTACTACTACTACTACTACTACTACTACTAAAGAGAAGGAGGTGTTTTTAAGCTGCCCTTGCATAAAATCTAGGCGATTAATAGAAATAATTGACGACAATAATGTACATTATCTCAAGGACACCTATAGATGTGTTTGTTGAACTGGTGGGCAGAGGCGCACAGAGAACATCAGAGGTAGAACATATCGGTCGGCGGCAACGAAGGAACTGCCGCGGGCTTCGCCCCAGGCAGTGGGCTTCAAAGGGGCCTGAGACACCCAGGAAACAGTTTGCTAAGGGCCGATTCGCAGGACGAACGCAATAGCTACACAAACACAGCACACCTAATATACGCACAGCTGACCCGTTAAGGCTACACTTGCCAATCTGACAGGTGGTAAAATAATAAGTTATGCAACTTACTTGACTTGTGATAAAGATGTCGATAGCATGAGAATGAGGCATAGTGCTTATGTTGGGCTATCGGCCTATCTAATGGTTTTTTTGGGTGGTTTTTTTGGGTGGTTTTTTTGTTGTTGTTGTTTTTTGTTGCGTTGTGTGACAGATCTTGACTGCCAGAGCCAATCGGTTCTACGCGTCTCTACGCTAGTTAAATCAGCATTCTTCAATAGATTAAGTAGTTCCAGCGAGCCCAACCAGAGGTCCCGATTTCATGCCCAGTGCTATTTGAGTTTAGGTATAAAGGTTCTACTAAGATCCAGTAATTACGGAGTCCCCGACTAGAGAGTAGAGATCCTAATTCTTTGCTTAGATAGTGTAGTACTGTCAAGGAACTCGTGTGCTAAGCCCGTCCATAGACCGTCCAGGCAAAAGATCAACCACTGGGGGCGCTTTGTGCTATTAATGCACCACACACACACACTTATTACAGTTCTCTACCACCTAGGTCCTTACAAGTAATATAAGTACAGTGTGTATACTCGGCTTTTTGTTTAATGCAGCTTTTGACATTTGTTCCTGACCTAAATCCATCTCTTAAAATGCATTCCAATTACCTGCCTATGCTCTGGCAGTTAATATTCTACACGTTGTTTACTTCTGCCGTTGAAGAAGATTCTCCGTTCGATCGCCATGATTATACCGTTGAAAAAGGTCTTCAGTTCGATGGCGATGATTATGTCGTTGTACAGGAATACAATTTCGATGTAGACCATGTTGACGGTATGCTTTACCAAGTACTCTCATCCTATAACGGAACTGAAGGGCTTCTACAAAAAGTGCCAGTTGTAGAGATAAGATTTCTGCACATCAAACCCAACGAAATATCTATTCGTATAACCGGCATGGAAAAGCCACATTCTGCTGATAGCCAAACGCTGAGTCTATCTGAGATTATCAAGGCTGTAGCGAGCTCCAGGCACGAAGACATGCCACTTGAGGTTGTTGAGAGGTTAAGTGCTGAAATTAATGATCCACAAGTGTTTGAAGTCTTACAAAAATACTTCACCCTTAATAAGGTCTACTCTGGGTTCAGTATCGGGCCGTCTGATGGGGAGGTATGGCATGAAATTAGTACCTTGACACTCTTTAAAGAGGTTGAGTTGACATTCCATGGTACTGAGAAGCAAGTAAGATCTGTACGCATCATCAAACCTGTCAAAATTGAGCATCAGATAATTGAGATGGAAAGAATTGATTGGCCGTTGTTCATGGCAACTATGACGTTCCATCTAGAAGTATAAAACGTAAACATAGTGGAAAGGGGTAGAGTTCAACACGCTGTAGCCCGGTGTTTGATTTGTTGTTTTTCTTGCAGTTACTCATCATTTGGGGGTACTTAGACTGCTAAAATGAAGGCAAACAAATAAGAAGGAAGGACACGCATTACACCTACATACAGCAGACAGACCTAAATACATACATCTACGTATCTTCTCTCTTATATTGCTAACCTAATTAGGTCAGTATATGTCTTGTTAAGTTATCCTGACTTCGTTAGGCTGCTACTAGGCAGTGTGGTTAGTTACCTTAGATATTAGGGACCTAAGATATACTATCAGCATCTACGCAGTTGAGTTAGTTGTGTTGTTTATCTGACTTAACCTTCTATCCTTTCCTACCAGATCTGTCACGGTTTTAAAAGTAAACAGCCTAGATGACCTCTAGTAGATCTGGGCCGAAGATGCCCTCCCGTCGTTTTAGGCAATCCTGCCGCTATTCCTTAACTAAATGGGTGTTTTTACTCTACCTCTCTCGAATAACATTTATCCCCCCCTCAAAATCTAGAAAGTCCTAGAAAAATCCTAAAAAGAAATGCATACTGAGAGTACTACTTAAGGATAAGGCTAAGTCAAAGTGTGGCAAGCAACCAGCCGGCATCGACATGTAGTAGTCCGGCTGCCATTTCGAATCACAGGAATGCCGCCATGAGCTTTGATGTTTGCTTTGATTCGCTCTTCTCGCTTTGGGAAAGAGATCTATCAGGACAATTCCAACAAGTGTTATCTATTTGACTATACTCTGCTCTCTCGGCAGGTAAACCAGGACGCTATTAAGCTTCCCTTGAGCATGACGGAGTTCACGATACAAAAAAGAATTCGGAAGGGAAGTATTACCGGGGGTTGAGTCTGTAGTAAGAGTTGCAACAAAATAGTTTCCCGAAGACGACAACCAGACTCTGATAAATAGTCATTTACATCCAGAATCTTCGTTTGTTTCCAATGAATCTGTTGAACACCGGTTTACAAACTCCTAAAACCAGGCTCCATCCAGTCTAGAAAAGAGGCTCCTATCCATTTTGTATACCCTTCGTTTCCTCGATAGCCTCAGCCCCGATAGTTACCTGCATATATGCATACCTTATACCTGTCATATTGCGACCTTGTAGGTCCATTGATTCATGTTCTCTGAGTACCTACCTAGGGCGGCAGAAGCCAGGGGGGGAAGGGGGTCAGACCACTTTCCCATTTTGCGTATTCATGTAAGACGGACAACAACAGAGTCAGTCAGTCGTTGGGCAAAAGGGAGCAAAAAACGTCCGTCACGGGCAACAATCGAACCCGAGCTCTTCAAAACAAAAAAGGATGGGAGCCCCAGACAAACGGAGGAGAGGTTAACGGTAGTCGGACTGGGAGAAGCAAGCCTCAACCCATACCACTAGACCAACAACTCCGCTCGGCAACTCCCATCTGGCAGGTTTGATGATTGCTTTTCTCAAGTATTACCGTAGTCTGGGGGACACTGATTCCTGGAGGGGCGGGTTCTCCGCTGCATGTTTTCACCCAAGATCGCGTCGTGCCTTCCCGTTCCCCAGGCCTACTAAATTTCTATCTCTATCCAAGGCAACCTGGAAATGTATATCCAAGAAGACACCACAGCGGCAGAAAACATCACACATTGTTGGAAGGTGTTCTCGGATATCTAGTTGCAACTCGGCTTTCGTCATTACCACCACACTTACCAGGTTCCTCATCGTCCTCATCCAGCACCTTACTATCGTGGACAACGACGCACTGCTCAGAGGCAAGCAAGAGATTCCATCTACCTCACAATGAAACACCTGTACGACAATGAAATTCTTCAGAGGGGCCCCAAGAAGATGCTCATCGAAAAACGTAGATGCGGTGCACTTGGGATGGCTGAAAGGAGTTGCCGGCTCATTCCCCTGCCTTTTCCTGAAGTGGAGCCCGACTATAGAGATATTCTGCGAGTTGACCGTGTCACAGAAAACTGCCATCGACGTGCCTCTGCTGAGATGAAGGGGTGTATGTCTCCCGACTAGCAGAGACCAACTGCGATATCGCCTGCGAGATTTCTACAAAACAATAGTGGTACGATATGCTCAATTATTTAATGGGAGGGACGGTAAACTCACCAATGAGTCATTGAGGGACTTAGTACAAACAATACAACAAGACCACTCGGTGGTATTGGGATATACACAACCTGGTATTAGCACTCCGCTGACGTCGGCATGAGAGACGATCGCTGGTATTAGCCTTGCGCAAGGTGTTCTGATTGTATGCAGATGGATAGATAATACATTATCAACTTGGAAGAAATCGTAATATTAATGGTGTTACGCAAGTAAATCGTGCGATATTGCGTGGACCTGACTGCTCAAGGCCGGGAGAGATCATACACGTCCTGGGATAGGAGGAGCACTTGGTGTAGACCAGATCTGAAGGCAGATGTCTGTCCGTATCCGTACGGTAGGTATGGGGGGTAGTGAGGATGGGAGGGACCCCGGGGACGATCTCGGTTTAACCACCGGGAGGCAGTGCCCAAAGGCAGGTACCTACTAGGTACCTACGTAGTGGAGTGACGGTGGACTACCCCTGCCTACGAGGTACCTACCTAGATACTAAAGATAGGTACCCTACCACTACCTACCTACCTAGGTAGGTAAGTAGGTAAGTAGGTAGGTAGGTACATAGCCTGATACGCCCAAGTGGGACAAGGCGGAATGCCCCGCACATCCCCTATTTGCTGGCACCCCACGTGATCGCATTTATGCACCTTATGACGCGTGTTATGTACACAGAACTATCCTTAGGACCGACGCGACTCTGACGATAGGTACACTACCTACGCTGTATGATATCTGCTGGCCGGCGGTCAACTGATTACTAGGTAGGTAGGTAGGTAACAAAGGTGCCTAAGTCCCCCTGCCACTTTTACCTTACACCCTGTCGACAGCTGAAAGTTGCCGAAAGCAGCAACATACAACACATTCCACACCGTACGTCGATTTCTCCAAGACTCACATCCGAACTGCTTTTCTCAACCATTTTTCAGACGAACAACACAAATCCCCAAGACACTTGGCAAGACCTCCATGGGTTTTGCGCATTCGCCATGGCCTCTCCATTCGACAGGGCGCCATCGCGGCGCCAGTCGATGCTGAACACGCCCAATGATGGCGATAGGGATCTGGCGCATTCGCTCAAGCAGCTGTCTCTTTCAATCTCGCCCACTAGCAACTCGCCTCGCACCCCGAGCGCCCTCTCGCCGTTGAGACCGGCTGTGAATCGGACCTCTCCAGCCCCGAGTCCTCGAGTCCCGTCCCGCAGTTCTTCCTTTGCGAGGGAGCTCTCCCGATCCCGATCCTCGACGCCGACGCTCCAGCGGTCTTCAACGCCAACACTCCAGCGCAAGACGTCCACGAGCTCATTGCACTCAGTGGGCGGCTCCTCGAGCAGGGCGCCCAGTCGAGCTCCTTCGCGACGGACGAGCATGGCGCATGCGTCCTCTCCCGTCGCCAAATCACCCCTGCGACCGAGCCCCCCTGAGTTCATCAAGCCCCCGCCCACAGCAAATACGGTTGCTCGCGAATACTTCAAGACAGAGCTGGGTGTGCACCACTCTCCGACTTCTACCCGTGCCACGGAGGCTCTGGTCATACTGCACGATGCCTGCTACGGACACCGCTTCTCCCGCCCCAAGACTTCCCGAGCTGCCCTCAGCACCATCGTCGAGCGACCCGAGCGAATCAAGGCTGGTGTGCTGGGAGTGGCCATGGCCTACGTACGGCTTGGTGAGCGACATTGCGATGGCGCATACGCAGTGCATCCGAGTCTGGACCCGTCGTCGATCCCGAACATACCGTTTCGCATTTATAAGACTGATCGGAGACTACCCCTGACGTCGCCGGCCGTCACAAACGTACATGGTACCAAGTGGATGGAGGAGCTCAAGATGATGTGCGATGTGGCCGAGGCAAAATTGGCAACCGGCGGAAAGGAGCTTCAACGGCCTGAGTTGAATCGAGGCGCAGAGGGACCGCCTGCCAAGTTCCACGAAGGTGACCTCTATCTGTGCTCTGAATCCCTCGAAGCGTTCGAGGGCGCGCTGGGTGCTGTCTGCGAAGCGGTGGATCGGGTCTTTACCTTGGGCCCTCGCCGAGCATTTGTCGCAGTGCGCCCCCCGGGTCATCACTGCTCGGCCTCGTACCCTTCGGGCTTCTGCTGGATCAATAATGTGCATGTCGGGATCATGCACGCCATTCTCGAGCACGGCTTAACCCACGCGGCTATTCTCGACATCGATCTCCATCACGGGGACGGTTCGCAGGCCATTGCCTGGGCTCACAACACGCGAGGAGTGAACGCTCCCAAGAACGCGGCTGCTTGGAAAAAGGCATCCATCGGCTACTTTAGTCTCCATGACATCAATTCGTACCCATGTGAGATGGGTGATGAAGAGAAGGTCAAGAACGCGAGTCTGTGCATCGATAATGCCCACGGCCAGAACATTTACAATGTCCACCTGGAATCGTACGGTTCCGAGAAGGAGTTCTGGGAGCTGTACGAGTCCAGATACGCCGTCCTCTTGGAAAAGACGCGCAAGTACCTCAAAACCCAAGCAGGCCGCCTGCGCTCCCTCAATCTGCCCCCGAAAGCGGCCATTTTCTTATCGGCAGGATTCGATGCCAGTGAATGGGAGACCAAAGGTATGCAGCGTCATAACGTAAACGTTCCTACCGAGTTCTACGCCCGCATCGCGCAAGACGTGGTCAGAATCGCCGCGGAGGAAGGCTTGGGAGTCGACGGCCGGGTGATCAGCGTGCTCGAAGGCGGCTACAGCGACCGCGCTCTGTACTCTGGCATCTTCAGCCATTTGAGCGGACTTTCAGGAGATCAAACACCAGTAGAGCCGAGTCGGGGTCGAGCTTCACTCGGTCACGAGATGGGACAAAAGGACGCGGCGGGCCCTGAAGGGCAAACCACTGCTCGGACCCCTGCTACCCCGGTTTCCCTACATCCGTACAAACCGTCTTGGTGGTCTGCCTCTGAGCTGGATGAGCTCGAGGTAGCAATGGGCAACCGGCCACCGAGCCCAAAGATGGTACGGCACTCAACGCCACCCACTTACTCTACCCCCACACAGGCGTCGATCGGTAAGGCCGTGGACCCAGCCAGGATGAGACGTATGGCGTCCGGCCTGTCGAACGGAATCCCTTATTCTCGGCCGCCGACGCCGCCTCCTCCAGACGTTCACTGGACTGTTGCGGCTCACGAGCTGAGCAGGTTGCTCATCCCTTCGGACCGCCAGGTCGACAGCTGCAAGCCTGAGGACTTGAACGCAGAAGCAACAAGGGCTCGGAGGGATCGCCAGTCCATGCTGAACCCCGATCTCGTACCGCCAGCGCCAGCGCCTGCTCCTACCCCAGCTCCAGTCAGCAGACCGACCTCGCGGATGTCGCTGAGAGAACGCAAGCCGGCGAGGCCGGGCATGTACGTCGAGGTCGACGAGGATGGTGACAAGCAGTTTAAGAACAGACGGAAAACAGTGGCGGGACCCCCAGCTCTCTCCTCAGACAAGGTTAGTGGCGACTTTTCGTGAACCCCCTAGAAGACTTGAGCTGACAGAGTGAGCAGGCTGCGGCTCGAGGTGTTCCGTCTGATCCCAACGGATCAGCCAAGCTACCAGGTCGACGTCTTAGTGGAGTGTCGTCGGCGGCTTCGAATACTCCGGAGACGGAGCAGGGAGGCACTAAAGTTGCAGGCCCTCGGCCGGATACTGCTATGAGTGCCCGACCAGATTCGGCCATGAGCGTGAGGACCCAGGCCGGGACATCCCTTACTGTGAAGAAAACAAGGGCACCTGCCGCGAAGAAGGAGGCCCCAAAGACAACGAGGACAGTGAAGAAGCCGACGGCACCAGCAAACCCGCCACCGCCGCAGAGCCAGCCGTCTCAGGCCCCTCAAAGGAAACCAAGCCCGGCCATCGCATCGGAGGACGACATGGACAAGCTTACGGCTGGTATGAAGAAGATCAAGATCAACTTGATCACAAAGAGACAGAAGGAAGAGCGCGCCAAGACAGCGCAGTCCGCGCAAGCCAAGGCGGCAACGCCGCCTGCGGTCGAACAGGCAAACCCGACTTTTCCAGCCGAGGTCGAGACCCCGATTGCGCCCTCACCAGTGGCACCTCCAGTCGTCACTCCTCCGCAGGATGAGACCTTTACCACGACTCCAACGCAATTCCCGGCGTTAGATGACCCATTGCCGTCGCCGCCTCCGCCGCCGCCGGCAGCTTCAGCAGGCCGGTCTGAAGTATCAACGCCTGTTACGGAGCAGACATACATGGCCGTCACCCCCGATACTCGTCAGTTGGAGCTCCCTGCCAGTTCGCCAGCTACGTCGCCGGCGGCGACAACGCCCTCGGGCTCAGACGTATTCGTCAACTACCAGCCCGCGGGCCCGGCCCCCGTGTCAGTGGCGCCGCAAGAATCCCTGACGTGGCTGCCGCCCAACACCAACACGCCGATCAAGACTTCTCCGTCCAGGCCGACGCCTGCCAGACTGTCGCCAGCCAAGCCGTCGCCGGCCAAGAAGTCGCCGGCCAGGATGATGCGGGCAGACCTGCCAGTGTTTTCGTCAACTTCGGCAATCCCCTTTGCACCGCAGGGGCTTGACGGCACGCCCGAGGTCAAACAGGAGCTGAGCGTGAAGGTGGATCCGGCGAAGCATCCGGCGAAGCGGGACAAGTCGATCTGGGAGATTCCCGAGACACCGCAAAAGTGACGAAATCCTCGAAGTAGTCGAATCGTCATTAAATTCTTTTGGTGGCATAATTAGCGTGTCAACAGAGAACGGGCCCACCGCAATTCTAGGTGTAGGGAGGTTGTCAAAATTTCTCCGGGGGTCATTCGGTCATTCTTCACCTATCGAGTCGTTGTTTTGTTGTGTTTTGCTGTTCTGCGGATCTGGCCTTGCGAGCCCTTGGCTTGGAGTTGGCCGCCATGATACCCTGCTATCCGAGTAGACCTATATTTTACCTTTGGTTTGTAATCTCAAGAAAACACTCATTTCCTTCTTTCTCTTTTGTCATTACATTCTTTACTGTTCCTGTACAAAATTCTAGTATATTCGTGATGCCGTTGAAGCAATTGACGAGTTTTGCAAGCAAGCCGTGTAATGAAACACATCATTAATTAGGTAGGTAGTGAACGATGCGGATGGAAGGATTGAAATCCCATTCGGCGCACCGTGATAACATGCCGCCTCTCAAGCGGTCCC